>SRPW01000045.1:0-54999 GCA_018360225.1 Claviceps pusilla | reverse complement strand
TGCTATAGCACTGTTTTTTAATATTTTTAGCTTATATTAAGTAAGCTTTATAGGGCTAGGCCTATAATTAGCCTAGCTATATAAGGGTTAGTGGTAGTAGTACGTTAGAAAGGGACTAGTATTTACTCTAAGTATAATAATTAATTTTATTATAAGAGTAGGCAGTATTTTTAATAACACTATAGTTAGTTTAGGGCAGTAATAAGGTAGCACTACTATAAAAAAAGGAATAGAAGTATACTTATAATAAAAGTAATAAATAAAAAAGAAAGAAAGAAAAGAAAAGCCTAAAAATAAGAAAAAAAGAGTAAATATAATGTTTCTTTTTTTTTTTATTATATAACTAATAAATAGCTAATAGTTAGTTTAATAATAATTAGCTACTAGCTAGTATAGCTAATACTATAAAGGTATAGAAGCTAAAGGAAGGTTTTAAGTAAGGAGGTAGTAACTTAAGGGAATTAGCTAGGGACTAGTATAGAAAATAGGCTAAGTATTTAAGGTAACTTACTATAACTTATAGACTACCCCTATAGGTAATCTACATTATTACTATGCCTTTACTAACCTAGTCTAATTCCTATTTTACACTATACACTCTTCTATAATACTAGTTAAGTTTAGCTAGCAGCGTATTACTTCTTATAATTAGAACTAGCATAGAGCTACTATAGCTCCGCTATAGAATATAGAAAAAGGTTATATATAGGTTTTCCTCCCTATACTAGGGTTTTTCCTATATAGTTTAAGTAGCAGTGGTACTAGTATTAGGCTTACAAGCCTAACTAGAGTAATAATAATAATAATAATAATAATATATTATTTAATAAAGTATATAAGTTTACTTTTTTTAAAGTTAAATCTAAAACTTAATTTTTAAAAACATTTTGAATAAATTATTTATATACTTTTAAAGTAATTTTATATTTATTTTACTATATATTTATATATTAAAATATTTATATTATTAAAAAAGCTTATAATAAGTATAAATTATATTACTTAAAGTTCAATATATAAGAAAGTAATAAAAAATAAAAAATAAATAAGGAAAATCAAGAACTTTTATAATATTTTTATAATTATAAATAAAAAGCTTATAAATTCTTTATTAAAAATAAATTAGTTATATATTTAATAATAAAGAAGTAAGTTTATATTATAATTTATATAAACATATTAGCTATAATAAAAATATAAAACAGCCTTTTATAGTAAATAATATTCAAAGCTATTAAAAAATTTAATTTAAGTAGTAATATAATACTACTATAATACTATAATATATATATTAATTTTACAAAAATACTTAGTATAATCTTTATTAACTTATTTATTTTATTTTTTATTTATAAATTAAGTAATACTTTACTTAACTTAATTATAAAAGTAAACTAGCTTATTACTATTATTTTTATTACTTTATTAATAATATTAAAAAAAAATAAAGCACTAAGCCTTTGCTTTTTATTATTTTATTAAGGTTTTTTTTAATTAATAAAAAATAATAACTTTTATTTATTAAAATAAAGTTAAGTAATAGCTAATATAATAATATATTTTCAATAAGTAAGTAAGAGTTTTAATTAATAATTTATTGTATACTTTAAAGTAGCTTATTAAAAGTTTATTAAATTTAAATACTTTTGAATTAATTAAGCATTTGATAATATTATAAATTTTATTAATATTAAAGTAATTCTTTATTGAGAATATTTTAATATTAAAGTAGTTTTTAAAGTTTTATAATATATTATTTAGCTAAGCTTAAAAACAAAATAGTCAGTTAATATAATAGCTTTTTTAATATATTTTAATTATTATAATATTTATACTTTTATTATAAATAAAGGTCAAGATTTATTATTATTTTAAGAATAATTTACTTTAAAATTATATTTAATATTTAAGTTTTTATAAGCTTTTTTAATAAATAATTATTATTTTGATTATAAAGTATTAAATATTATATTATTTATGATTAATAACTTAGTTTTATATTTAAGCTATATTATTAATAAATCCTTAGTTTTTTTAATATAAAATACTTATTATTATTATAATACTTTTTAGTATATTAAGTAATTTATTTTTATAATAGGTTTATTATAAATTTAGCTTAAAATTACTTTAAAGTTTTTTTAAAATTAAAGCTTAGTTATTATTTACTTTATATAATAGTTAATTTCTTCTAATATATAAAATAAAAGTTTAAAAAAGTTATAATAAAACTATATTATTACTTTAGCTAGTAGAAAATTAATTTCTATATATAGCTATTTAAAATAAATTAAATAGCTATTATATAAAGTAAAGCTAATGCTAATATAAATTAATTATAGAATATAATTAAATTTAATAATATTAAGTTTCTTTAAAAATTTTATTTTTATATTATAAATAGCTTATATATAGTTAATAATATTATTTTTATTTATATTTTTTAAGTTATTTCACTTTATAATATTATAAGTTTAAGCTATTATTACATTCTTAATATAATAGATATATTTTTTTTTATTAAGATTTAATTATTATAATTTTATAATAAATAATATGAATTAAAGTTATTAAGAAAAATATTATAATTTAATAATAAAGCTATTATAAAGTTAATTAAAAAAAATATTTAATTAAATTTATAGATTAAGAAATATATAAAATAAATATAATATTTTATTAATATTATTAAATATTAATGTTTATTTATATATTAATTATACCTTAAGTTTATATTAATAACATATATAAATTATAAATTAATTACTTTAAGCTATAAATTAAAAGTAATTAAAGCTAAAGTTTAATAATTTACTTTTTATTATTTTTAGTTTTTATATTACTATTATATTAATTATAAATTAGGTTTTTTATATTAAATATATAAAATAAGTGTTTTTTTATATATTTTAATATATAACTTTTATTATATACTTTATATAATATACTAAGTTTAACTTAGCTTATTTAATATTATAATAATCATAAGTTATTAGCTTAAAAAAGCTTTTATAGTTATTTATAATTATTATATTAATTTTAGCTTTAATTAAAAAGAAATAAATATAGTTTATTAACTTATTTTTATAATAATAATTTTTATAATAAAGAGTTATTAATATTATATCCTTAAAAAAAAACTTTTTGCGAATTTACCTACACTGCAGTAGCGACGCAGAACTGACTCTAAACCTCTTAAAAAGTATAGAAAAAGAATTACTATATTTATTTTACCCTATCTTTAATAGTGTATTAGTACTAAAGTATAAGTATAGTAAATAAGGCAATATTAATAAATATTAATAGTAGAAATTATAGCCTTATATAAAGCTACTACTACCTTCTTATAGAGTAAGGTAGCTTTATATTAATAGTGCCTTAAATTACTCCTATACTACTATCTATATATAAGTAAATACTAAACTACCTTATAGTTAAATATAATAAAATTACTAAATTTTTAAACTTTTGCAAATTCGCCTGCACTGTAACAGCGCCGCAGAATTGACTCTAAACCTCTTAAAAAGCTAATAGAAAGTTTTGTAATATCTATTTACCCTCTATATTAATAGTATATTAGTTCTAAAGTATAGGTATAGTAAATAGTATAATATTAATAAGTATTAATAGTAGGAATAGGGGACTTATATAAAGTTACTATTACTTACTTATAAAATTACTTAATACTTAAGTTAATTTTATCACTAAAGTAGCTAAGAAAAGAGTTAGGGAAAAAGTTTTAATTTATTTATAAAAAAAGTTTATTTAAACTACTAAGCTTATTCCTTTAAAATTATTAAAAAGAGTATAGAATATTATTCTTTATATAGTTAATATAAAAATAATATATATTTAATATAGGCTATATAATAATACTATTCTTAATACTATTAGTATAATAGTTATAATAAAAAACCTTAAAGAAATAGTTAAATAAGTAATTAAGAAAGCTCTTTAGCTAGGGATTACTTTAGGCTTAACTTAGGTATTTATTACTACTTAGGTAAATAGAATTAGCTCTTAAAATTACGCTTTAAATAACTTAACTACCCTTATAGTCTTATCTTAGGTTTATTATAAAGCCTTAGTTAAAGGCCCTTTTATTAGTAAAATAGTTAAATTTTACTTTTTAAAAGAAATTATTATAGCTATTAATTATATAATTAGTACTAATTCTACTATAGTAGTGTATTACCTCTATAGTAGTAACACTATAGTTATATTTAAGAATACTATAAAGCTTTATATTAATAATATCTTTTAGGTTTAGATTATACTTAGCTTAAAGGTAACCCTAAGCTAATATATTTTTAGTATTATTATTTATAGCTTTTTTATTACTTATATATAAAATAAGTTTTATAATAATATTATTTAAACCTTTATAGCTTTTAATAGTAGTAGTATTACTTAAGTAATAATTTAAAAGCTATATAAAACCTTCTTATATATCCCTTTAATTATAAGTATAAATAAGGTTAAGGTAGCTAATTACTTATATTATATTAAAGTTATTTATAAAGTAGAAATCTTTAAAGCTTAACTATATAATAATACCCTTTACTCTAAGTAATACTATAACTACTATAAGTTTAGCTATATTGCTATATACTATATAGCGCCCTTATATTATAGCTATTATATAGCTAGTAAGTATATTAAGGGTAAATAGGTATACCTAGCCCTTTTAGGTAAAATATATAAATAATACCTTAATTACTTTAAAGGGTATTTAATATAGTCCTAACTCTATACTATTATAAATAAGTAATAGGCTAAGGTAAGGATTATTTATTTAAATTAACCTAGTATATTTACTATTCTAGCTAACCTTAATACTAATAAATAAACTAAAGTTAGTGCTTAAGAATATTACTAAAAAGCTAGTAGCTTATTTTTTTATAAAGCTTTTTTTTAAAAGTATATTAAATACTTAATAGGTAGCTAAACCTATTTTTTAAAATTATAACTAAACTTTATAATACTTTCTTTATAACTATAGAGAGCTTTAAATAACTACTTATAGCTTTAATTAAAACCTATTAAAGGCTTAATAAGCTTTATTTTATAAACTATTTCTATTATACTTAAATAATAGAGATTATATATTAAAATATATAAAAGAAATTATATTTTATTTATACTATACTAGGCTTTTAACCTAGGACTAATATAATTATAATATAAAAACTATATAGTAATAACTAAATCCCTTTAGCCTTAAGCTTAGGCTACTATTAGCTTATTATATAGAGAGACTATATAGCTATATATATTTATTATTACTATAAACCTAAGTTATAATTAATATATATTAGTAATAACTAGTGCTTAATTACCCTTTATAGTATTAATATATACTTAATATATTCCCTTACTTATAAATAAAACTAAACTACCCCTTTTAAGCACTTTATAGTGCTTTTAATATAAAACTATAGTATATTTATAAAGGATTTTAATCTTTATTACCCCCTTTAGAATATATATAAATATATCTTCCTTAGCTATAATATACTATTTATACTTTTAACTTAATAATACTTTAAACTTACTATACTTTAAGGGAAAATAACTTAGTATTTCTTAAAAAAATAAAGTAATACTATTAATTATACCTAGTTAACCCCTAACTTTTTTATTAACTTTTTAAGTAAACTAAACCTACCTAAATCTAATTATATTCTATAACTTATTTATATTATTACTATTATAAACTATATAAATAATAAGATTCTTTAATACTATTTAAAGGAAATAAATATTAATATAACTATTAAAGAGGTTAAGTATTAGTTTTAATATAAAGCCTTAAAAGAACTACTTAATATAATAGCTAATATAGAAACCTTTACTAAATAGATTATATTTAAACTTAAGTTAATTATATAGCTTATAACTCTATACTACCTTTATAGTAGCTTTTATAAGTAACCTTAGTAAAATACTAAAGTTAAGAAGGCTATAAAGAATACTAAATAAGCTTAAAAATACTAATAAGCTAACTATATAAATACTAACTAGTAAGCTATATTTAATATAAAGGCAATATAAGCCTATATTATTTAAAAGAAAAAAAGAAGTATATAGTAATATTTAATCAAGTTTATAACTATTAGTAATACTACCCTATAAAAACTTAAATACTAAGCCTGCCTTTATAGTAGCCTCCTCTCTAACTCTCTTTAGATTTTAATACTTTTTTACTATAAATATATTAAAATAGCTATTATTAACTTTTATAGTAAAAAAGTAGTAGCACTTACTAATTACTTCTTCCCCCCCTTAATAGCTTATATAAATAATATACTGTTACGCATCGCGGGATCCCTAGGTTCCTCTTAGCCTAAGCTCTTCGGACCCCGCGGACCACAATGCCCTAGTCTAGCCTCATATATTAGGCATCTAGCCAGATATGCCTATACTATATATTTTATATAGTGTGAGCATTCTTAGATAGATTATTAATATATATTAGCTCCTTCTAGATATAATAGGTTATAAGCCCTATATATTCTAGATTTTTTAACGTTTTATTATTATTTTTATTTAAAACCTATATTATATTTTACTATATTTAGTATATATATTTTTTAGATATACAATAGAACTAGCAGTGTTAGTATCCATATTTAACCTAAACCTTATAATTAAGGCCCTTTTCCTTTAATTAGTTATTTTTATTTATTTAGCCCTTTATTAATTCTTTTTTATAATAAAAAAAACATATATAAGTAAGGATTTAAATGCATAACCTTAGCATTTAGGCGTGTAGAATTAGTCCTTATTATTATAGTATAAAACACTATAACCCCTAATATTATAAGAATTTTTTATAAAGTCTTTTAAAAAAAGGGGCCTTTACTATAACTATATTTACTACTAGCTAGGTCTTAATATTCTAAAGTTTAGAACTACTTAGTTATTAGTCTAACTAAAGAGGTAATTATAAATTATTAAGTATAGTAAATTAAGGTAAAGCAATGCCTACTAACTAAGCTAAGGTATAATTAGGTAGAACTTTATAATTTTTTCTTCCTTTATTATTAAAATATAGGAGATACTTATTATAAACCTACTAATCTTTAACTTTATAATCTCTATATAGGTATAGGCTATATAGTAATTTAACTAGAATAGTGCACTGCCTATACTAATAAACTATTTAACTAAATTAGCAATCCTTTAGTATTAAATACTAGGTTATAAGGTTATTAATAAAAGGTCCTTATAATATATTATTCTTAACATAATAAGCAATTAAAACATACCTATATAGCTACATAAAGCTAACTAAAGTTATAATATAAATAACTCTTTTTATATAAAGAATTTAATACTAAAATCTATATAAATTATGCCCCTAAAGGGTTCTAAAAATTTTAAAGAATAGAAAATCTCTATAAAGATATATATCTATATTCTTAGCCTTACTAGCTACTTTAAAGGTATAATTCTATAGTTTTAAAAAACTAATAAAAAACATACCTTATTAATATATTTAGTATAGTAAACGCTATTTATATATATATAGAAAAACATTCTTAAAGTAGGATAGGACTATAAAGGCTATATAATAAACCTTATATAGCTTATTTATAATAATTATAGCTTTTAAGCTAATGTTACTATTATTAAGCTACTTAATAGCTTCTTTTAATTAAAAAGGTTAGAGTTCTTATTAATAAGGGCTTAGCTTAACTATTATTAGAATCTATAGTAAAGGATTAATAATATTATAACTTTACCTAATATTATATAGGTTACTTAAATACTTTAAGCAGTAAAGGGTGCTATACCTAATATTTATAATATATAGAAAATCTAAGGTTATAGTTCTAAAGGTCTTAAGAAAGAGAAGATATTAAAATATCTTATATATAAATTAAATAAACTAGCTAAGGATTAGAAAGCTAGTTTCTTTATAAAAAGGTTTTTATAAGGAAAATAAGAAAAGAAGAAAGTAATAGAATTAATAACTCTTAAATATAGCTATATAATCTTAGCTAAATGCCCTTTATATATAAAAGATATATACTAAAGGCTTTATCCTAAACTTTAACCTATATAGGCAAAGTTTACCTAAAAAGGGAGCTTTATAAAGGTATTTATATTAAAAAGCACTACTTTTTCTAATATTATATAAGTAGGAAATATATTTAGTAGCATAACTATAGGCATTAATAATAATTACACTGCTACTACTAATTATAGCAGACTTATAAGGTATAACTATATCCTAAATATAGAATATAGTAATTACACCTTTAATTTAATAAAGTAGTTTATATACTTAATTACTAATATAGAAGTTAGACTAATAACTACTAGTAATAGTTAGCCCCTTACTATTAAGGGAATTAGAATAGTTAAGTTACCTATTAAGGGAGGATATTTTAAGCTACTAAACGCTTAACTAGCCCCTAAGGCAGAAGTTAATATAATTTCCCTAAGTTTTCTTTATTAAGCTAATATTATTATAAATAAGTCTATAAACTAACTAATTATAAAGTTTATATTATAACTTATAGCTTTCTTTTACTAGGCTTTTAATATTATAGTGCTTAAGCTTTATACTAAAAAGCCTTACTTTAACTTTATAGCATTACCTACTAAAGCTATTATAAAAAATATAAAATATAGCCTTTTATATAAGAGACTTAGGCACGCTAGAAAGAATTAAATAGTCTATATATATAAAGAAGCAGGTATATTAATTAATCTAATATCTATAAGTAATTTTCACTATAAAGCTTACTATCTTATAAAAGCTAACTAAATTATTTATTAAGAGCTATAACTTAACATTAACGCTTTTCTTAAGTATATTTTCTAGGATTATATTATATATAAACTAGAGAGATTTAGCGGTAAAAACTACACTTTACACGCCATTAATACTTTTACCTATTTTTACTAGGTTATTCTAACTATAAGTTATAAGAATTTATAGAAAGCTATAAAGGCATAGCAAACTGCTATAGAAAACGCAAGTAGTAGATTCACTATAAAGTGCTTCTATACTAATAATACTATAGAATTCCTAAGTAAAAAGTTTACAAATTACTACTATAAAAAAGGCATTATTTATTACATAGAGGCTCCTTACATTCCTGCCTATTAAGGCCTTATTAAAAGGGCAGAGAGAACCCTTATAGATATAGCTTAAGTATTAATAATTAGTGCTAAGCTTCCTAATATCCTTTAGCCTTATATTATAAAGTATATAGCTAAGATTACAAATATTTTGCTAATAAGTAGCACTCCTAGTAGAAAATTACTATAATAAGCTCTCTTTAATAAAATTAAGCTTATTAATAACTTATTAATTAAGAATCTTTATATATAGGGGTGCATTACTTATATATAAATCTTTAATAAAAGATATATAAAGGCATAGAAAATATCCTTTAAAGCTAAAAAAGGGCGCCTTATAGGCATAGAAGGTAATAAATATTACCTATTTAAGGTTTAGCTACCTAAAGAAAGCTATATTATAAAGGTATAAGATATTTAATTTTAAGAAGACTTTATAATATCTTATAACTCTACTAATAAAACTAAATTTATTATTAAATTAGTTAATTTAGTATTTAAAGAAGAGAGTAGAAGGATTATTACTCTACTTTTTATAGATTTAGTGTATAAGGCTAACCCTTTACTGTAAGGTAGAATCTAACAACACACAATATAACCTAGTACTGCAAATACCTTATAAGGTTATAATAACACTAAAAATATATTAAGGGGTAACCTTTTATCTAATTAAATATACTAAAGGTTAACTACTTCTTTTAATAAACCCTCTTTATATTATCTCTTTAGTCTATTAAAAATAATATTAAAGAACCTATTAAAATTATAGTAAAAGAAGTAGTTTCTTATATCTAAGTAACTTAAAGACCTAGTTATTAACCCTAATAGATATAAGACTAAGGCTCTTTTTAAGCCTATTCCCTTTATTAAAGATATAAAAATAACTACTGCGCTATATAACACAAATTATACTAATATAAACAATATTATTATAATAGCTAAGTTATTAAAAGTAGTTACTAATAAAGTAACTCTTTTATTTTAAAAAGATAAAATATAATAAGCTTTAAAGGACTATAGAGAGAGGCTTATATACTCTTAAAGCTTAAAGTCTATTAAATAAGAATCCTTATCCTTCTAACCTAGTATATAATAATTATTATATATAGGTATTTATAAGAATTATTTATATATTATAATATATAGTTAGAAACGCGCTTTTCCTAATAGCTCTATAGAGCCTAAATAATTAAACCTTATATATTATAATAATAATGCTATCTATAACTTAAATAACTCTATAAACCCCTTATATTATATAATAATAGTATAAGTAGTAAGCGTAGCTAATATAAAGATATATATACTATTAAATTAGTTTAAGGTATATAAGCTGCCTAATTATTAAACCTTTTAGTAGCTAGCTAAGATTAAAGAATTAGAAAAAATATAATAAAAAGATAGTTAGTGTCTTATATATATACCTAAGAACGCTATTATTTTTAATAGCTAGTGGGTTTATACTATTAAATATCCTATTAATAAACTATCTTTTCTAAAGGCTTACTAAGTTATTTATAGTAACTAATACTTTAAAGTCTTTAATACTTAAGATCTCTATACTATAGTAGCATACTTAGTTTCTTTATATATTTTTTATATAATTATTACTATTCTTAACCTTAAGTAGCAGTAGTGTAATATAGTTAATACCTTTCTAAATATAGAGGCTAAAACTAAGGTTTTTATAAGGCAGCTTTATAGCTATAAGGATATATTAGAATAAGTATACTACCTTAATTATATACTTTATAGTCTTTTAATATTCCCTCTTTAGTAGCTTAATAATATTTCTACTAAGCTTTTTAAGTATAGCTTTTAGTGCCTTTTTAGTAAGTTATATATTTTTACTTATAATAACTTTATTTTTCTTCTTCTTTATATTAATAATATTATTATAGCAGCTTCCTTAAATGCTATTATAGACTCTATACTTAGTATACTAGAATTATAATATAAGCTTAAGCGCCTAGGAATAGTCTAAATATTCCTAAGTATATAATTTAAATAGGATTATAACTATTAGACTATTTTACTTTATTAGGAGAAGTATATTAATTCTATTCTTTAATAGTATAATACTTTAAGCCTAACCCCCTCTTATATACCTTAGCTACCTAAGCTTAAGGTTCCTTCTAATTAAAAAAACCTTCTAATAATTAGAATTCTAAAAGATTAGTAATATAAAATTAGTTACTTTAACTAGCTCTTAATATATATAAGGCCTAATATTATATATATAGTAAATAAGCTTAGTATAGTAAATCTAGCTTCTAAGTAGATTTATATAGACTTAAAGAAGTACCTTTAAAGATATCTTTAAGAGATAAAGAATTTAGGGATTCTTCTTAGTAGTATACTAAATAACAGTACTATTAAACACTCTTTCTAAGTCTATAGCTATAGTAATACCTCTTATAGTAATAACCTTAATATAAAGCACTCTATAGCTAGTTATATTATATTAGTTAATAGCAGCGCTATTCTTTAGGCTTTAAAGTAATAATTTATAGTTACATTAAGCACTATAAAAGCTAAATTCTTTAATCTTATACCTATAGCGCTCTCTATAACCTAGGTCTCTTAGCTAATTAAAAACTTTAGATTTAGTTAAGTCTACCTATTATTACTATTTATAGATAGTTAAAACACTAAGGTAAATATATTAAATAAGACGTATTATAGCTATATAAGGCATATTAATTTATAATATAAATAGATTATATAGAGAGCTTATAATAGCCTCTTTTACCTTAAGTAGGTTAGCACTAATTAAATAATTACTAATAGCTTTACTAAAGGTCTTAAGCGTAAAAAATATAGTAACTTTATATATATACTCTAAATAGCCTTAAAGTTTAAGTTTCCTTCCTATAGAAATTATTAATTATACTTTAATATCTTTTTTTTTCTCTTTTCTATATATTTTTTATATATTTTTTACTACTTATATATTAGCCTTAGTTATAACTTATTAACCTTACTAAAAGCCTAACCTTCTATATATAAAATTCCTTTAAACTCCTTAATATATTTAATATTTTCTATATTACACTTCTTTATAAATAAATACTATATATATTTAGTATAAGCTAGTTATTTAGCTATAGAGGTAGTATTATATATTATAGAATCCCTAGGTTCCTCTTAGCCTAAGCTCTTTAGACCCTATAGACTATAATGCCCTAGTTTAGCCTTATATATTAGGCATCTAGCTAGATATGCCCATACTATACATTTTATGTGGTGTGAGCATTCTTAAATAGATCATCAATACATATCAGCTCCTTCTGGATGTAACATATACTAAAATTACTAAAAGCTTAACTTAATACTATACTATTCCTTACTTTTAAAGAATTTAATAAAAATAAAATTATTACTATTATAAAAAACCTAGCTAGCTAAAAAGTATTTAAGCTTAATAAGCTTTTAGTAGGATTTTTAAAAGCCTATAGCTACCCTTTAGCTAAAGTACTTATATATCTTTTTAATATTTACTACTAAATTAAATATTACTTAGCTTTATTTTAAAAAGTAAAGGTTATAATTCTTTATAAACTAAGGAAACTCTTTATAGAAATATAATATACTAATGCTTAATAACTTATATTCTTTCTAAGTATTATAGGTAAGGTCTTAAAAGTAGTAATTATAAGTTAGATTATATATATTACTAAGGAAGAAGGCACCTTACCTAATTTATAAATAAGTAATAGAGTAAATAAACTTACTAAAGATACCCTTAGTATTTTTATAGAGGTAATATATATAATATAAAGCTTAGGTAGGATTATATTACTTCTTTAGCTAAATATCTTAATAGTATATAATACTATTTATTACTACTACCTTCTTTATATTATAATATCTTTAGGTATTTTTAACTAAATAGTAATATAAACCTAAGCCTTTACCTTTAAGTATAATGCTTTTTCTTACTTTAATAGTTAATTAATAAGTGCCTTACTTATAACTATTAGAGTCCTATAAGGATCTTTAGTTTCTTTAATTCTCTTTTTATTATATATAATTCTTTTTTATACCTAGCTATATAAGGTAAACTATACCTTTACTATTAAATTCTTAAATAATATAAATATTCTTATCTTTAGCTATATATTAAAAGAGACTTAAACTTACTTTAATAATACCTAAGAAATTTATTAGCTATAGTTTTATAAATTTAGCCTTAAGTTTAACTTATAAAAAAGTAAACTTTTATACTTTATATATTACTACTATACTATTATAATACTAGTCTAACTTAGCACTGCTATGATTTAGCTAGTTTAGTCTACCTAGTTCCTAAGTATATAGATTTACTATAAGCTTTACTAAAAAGAGTATAATAAAAAAGTTATAAAAAAGCTTACTTAATAATAGCTAGCCTTTATAGCCTTTATAGTATTAACCTAAGGGTACTCTCTTTATAATATATACTTACTATATATATAAGTAATCTAAAGCTTAGTTACTTATAGTATAAGTATATACTATACTTTTATAAGCTATAGTAATATAGCTAAGAGTATTATAAAAGAATTTACTAAGAAATAGCTTAAATACTTATAAACTATAATAAAGGCTTATAAAGCTATACTATAGGCCTTAATTAAAACTAAAGTAGCTATCCCCTTAGTTAATTTTTACTTAAACTATTATACTTATTACTATTATAATAAAATTAAAGCTAATAGAATAGCTAACTAAATCTAAGTTATTTATACTATAATAGCTAAATACCTTTAATAATAATAATACTACTACTATAGCTTTATACCTTTAACTTATAGTTCTTTATTCTATTACTTAGCTACTTACCTTAATACCCTTTTATTAGCTAAAGAACTTAAATAAGAATAAAAAAACTAATAGTACTAAAACTATATAGTAGTATATATATATTAGCTCTAATATACCTCTATAGTAGCTAAATATAAGCCTAATTTTTATACTACTTATAAAACTATATAGATATATAACTACCTTATAAAATATAAGTTAGCTATCCTTATTTAAATATATACTAAAAAGATTAGCTTTAAAGCATTCCTTTATACTTAATATATACCTAAGGTAAACTCTTTAATTTATTTATATTAGAATAATATAAAAGATTATTACTATATTATTCTTAACTACCTAAATTATAACTATCTTTACCTTTATAAACCTAATATACCTTTAATATATAACTACTATAATATTTACTTAGCCCTTAACTAAAGCCCTTTAGCTTACTACCTTATATAATAGCTTCTTTAAACTAAATAAATCCTTTACTTTATACTAGCTAATTAACTATAGGCTTTTGAAGAAAATAAAACTCTTAATACTATATAACTAAGGTATTATAAAGAATCTAAGTTAGCTTTAGTATACTTACTTACTAATATAACTATAAATACTATAGATATCTATTAGTAAATATTATAATAATAGTATATATTTACTAAAGATAGCTATACTCTTTATATAGGGCTATAATAAGCTTACTATAAATAATTTTTTATTTATTTTTGCTAAAAATAAAATAGAAATAAATAAAATACTAGCCTAATGCCTAGACTTATATTACCCTTACACTACTTTTAACTTTACCTACTTCTTTAATATAGCTATAATATAACTTAAATATCCTAGGCACTTTTACTTAAAAAGTATAGTTAAATTAGCTTTATTAAAAACCTAACCTACTACCTTTTTTTTATTATTTTACTTTATAAGCTATATTACCTCTTTTTAAAGGTTATTATAATTAGCCTATATTATATTAATACCTATAGCTTTATATTAAAAAAGACTTATACTTATTAAGGGATTAGAATTATTATTTTTATTAATAATATTAGTAATAGTATTAAAGTAATCTCTTTATATTTAAAGGAACTTCTTTACTTTTTACTAATATAAATTAGTATAAGCTAGCTATAGGCTTAATTAAACCCTATATTACCTTTAATTAAATATATTACTACTACTTACTTTAAAATAAGTTTTACCCTAATAAGTATACTTATAGTAAGCTTTAAAGATATCTATACTATATTAGTACTAAACTTATATTAACCTAAAGTTAGAAATATACCTTTTTAATTTCTATATAAATAACTAATAATGCCTATATAGGTAATATAAGGTTTATAAGGCTATACTTTAATTATACCTTACTTTAATAAGTTAGTAATGCCCTTAAGTTAAACCTAAATTATATACTTATTAGTTATATTTTCTTTTTTTACTTAGTATTTAAGCTAGGGTTAGTAAGGCTAAGCTAAACTTAATACTATTTAGGAAGGGGTATACTAAGCTACCCCTATTAAAGCATTAAAAAAGGAATAACTTACCTTAAAAGCTTTAATTATAATAAGAAAAAAAAAGAAAGAAAGTATAAAGGGATTATTTCCCTTTTATAGTTATTACTAACCTCTCTCTATATAATTACTAACTTAGCTATATAGCTACTAGCTAGCTATTATAACTATTAAAGTAACTTTTTACTAAAATATTTAAACCTATTATATTATTATTACCCTAGTCAGGCTTATGAGCCTAATACTAGTACCACCGCTACTTAATCTATATAGGAAAAACCCTAGCACAGGGAGGAAAACCTATATATAACCTTTTTCTATATTCTACAGCGGAGCTATAGTAGCTCTACGCCGGTTTTAATTATAAGAAGTAGTACACTACTAGCTAAACTTAACTAGTATTATAGAAAAGTATATAGTGTAAAATAGGAATTAGACTAGGTTAGTAGAGGCGCAGTAATAACATAGATTACCTATAGGGGTAGTCTATAAGTTATAGTAAGTTGCCTTAAGCGCTTAGCCTATCTTCTATACTAGTCCCTAGCTAATTCCCCTAGGTTACTACCTTCTTACCTAAAACCTTCCTTTAGCTTCTATACCTCTATAGCATTAGCTATACTAGCTAGCAGCTAACTATTATTAAACTAACTATTAGCTATTTATTAGTTATATAATAGAAAGAGAAAGAAATATTATATTTACTCTTTTCTCCTTATTTTTAGGCTTTTCTCTTCTTTCTTCCTTCTTTATTTATTACTTTTATTATAAATATACCCCCATTTCTCTTTTTATAGCAGTACTGCCCTATTACTACCCTAGACTAACTATAGTATTATTAAAAATGCTGCCTACTCTTATAATAAAATCAATTATTATACTTAGGGTAAGTACTAGTCCCTTTCTAACGCACTGCTGCCGCTAACCCTTATATAGCCAGGCTAATTATAGGCCTAGCCCTATAAAGCTTGCCTAACGCAAGCTAAAAACATTAAAAAACAGTGCCATAGCACTAAAGGTTAGTGCCCCCTTCCAACCCATGCCGCCCCTATTGCTAATTTAAGTAGGTACCAGCAGTGCATGCTTTAAGTGCACAAAAGCAAAAAAGACTTGTCTAGGCGTAAGTGATGCGCTGGAGGAACTGAATGATATTCTGCGGGACAGGCTCGCCGCGGTTACTCTACAGGGCTGCATAGAGGAGGTGGTGGAGGGGGAGGAGGAGGTAGTAGAGGAGGAGGAGGGGGGGGAGGAGGAGAGGGGGGAGCCAGAGGCTAAGGGGGTATAGGCCTAGGGCTGGCGTAGGCGCGCTGTACCTGTTTTCTATTTTCTTAACTACTGCGTTTATTTCTCTTTAAAAATAAATTATATATCCTAATAACCTATACTAGCTATAATATCTATATAGCTTCCCACTACCTCTATGCCTATACCACGCTAGGTGCTATATAGTATTAAGTCCTTAATATCCTTAGCTTATTAATTTTATAAGCTTTTTATAAGCTAAAACTAAGGGATATACCCTATTAATATAAGCTACTTAGTAAGTATAGTTACTAGCTTATTATTCTCTAAAGCCTCTCTAACTTTACACTAGTTTTATACTAAGTATATACCTATATTAATAAGGTAGAGATAATTAAAATTTTTATAAAATAGTAAAATATAGTAGTAGTCTTTATTATTAGCCTAGTAGCTATATATTAGTAATTCTACCTTAGGAATATATTAGCTAAAGAGAAAGACATTAAGTTTAATTTATTTTATATATATTTATATAAGCACTATAGATTTATACTTAGTTAGGCCTAAGTAAAGGTAAACTACTTTAGTAGTAAAAGTAAAGCTAGAGTTAAGCTCTATTACTATATAGTTAATATTAATCTAGTATGCTTATATAATAGCTTACTTTTAGTACTAATAGTTCTTTTATTTTAAAGTAAGCACTTTAATTAAAGAGAGCTTTAGTAGGTAGTTATAGAGTTAGTTTAAGAATAGTATATAGTTTAAATAGTTATTTAGTTATAGTAGGTAGCTATGCCTTTAGTATATTAGTCTATATCTAAGTTAAGCCACTATTATAGTATAGGTACTATAAATATACTTAGCTATTCTATTAGCTTCTATTTATTAGTAAAAGTAAAGTAAATAGTAATTAAAGTAGAGGTTAATTAAGGCTATAGCTGCCTTAGTTTTAACTAGGGTATATAGTATAGCTTTAAATATACTAATTACTATCCTTAGGCACTTAGTCTATTTAGTAATAAATACCTTAGCTATACCCTTTACTTTACTACTAACCTTAGTAGAGGTATAGTGTAACCCTATATTATATATAATTATACTTTAAATAACCTATATATATAAGAGTTATATATTATATAATAAGTATCCCTAGGTTAAAGCTACTAGTAATATAAGTATAAGCCACTACTATATTAATTTTAACTTAACCTAATTTTAATATACTTTCTAGTAAAGCTTATAATAAACCTATACCCTAAGAAAGTAGGTAGATTAGATTAGTTATACTATATTAGTGCTAAGTTAGACTAGTAATATAATTATAGTATACTGCTTAGTAAAGTATATAAGTTTACTCTTCCTTAAATTAAATTTAAGACCTAATTCTTAGGACTATTTTTAGTAAATTGCTTAGGCAGCCTTAAGGCAGACCTATATCTCCTTTACTATATGCCTATATATAAGTATATTTATATTATTAAAGAAGCCTATAATAAGCATAGAATATATTACCTAGAGCTTAGTATATAAAGGAGTAATATAAAGTAGGAAAAGAATAAGAGAGATTAAAGACCCTTATAGTATACCTATAATTATAAGTAGGGGGCTTATAGATTTATTATTAAAATAAAGGTTTATAGTATATTTAGTAGTAAAGGAGTAGGTTTACGCTACTATTTATATAGGGATTCTAATAGCTATAAGAATATAAGTTAGTCTTTTATAGTAAATAGTATTAAAAGCTACTAATATATTTAGTTAAAGTAGTAATATAATACTATTATAGTGCTACACTATATAAACTAATTCTACTAAAACACTTAGTATAACTTCTATTAACCTATTTACTCTATTACCTATTTATAGGTTAGGTAGTGTACTGCTTAATTTAGCTATAAGGGTAAGCTAACTTACTACTGCTACCTTTATTACTTTACTAATAATACTAAAAAGTAAGATAAGGTGCTAGGCCCTTACTCTTTACTACTCTATTAGGGTTTTGCCTAGCTTATAAAGAATAATAACTTTTACTTACTAAAATAGAGCTAGGTAGTAACTAATATAATAGTATATATTAAGTAGGTAAGCAAGGGTCCTAGCTAGTAGCTTACTATATACTTTAAGGTAACTAGCTAAAAGTTTATTTAGTCTTAGTGCCTTCTAGCTAGCTAAGCTTTTAATAATATTATAGATTTTATTAATATTAAAGTAGTCTTTTAATAGGAACGTTATAGTATTAAGGCAGTTATTAAAATCCTTTAGTATATTATTAAGTTAGGCTTAGGAGAAAGGGAAGAAATAGTTAGCTAATATAGCTACTTTCTTTTAGTATAACTTAGTAGTTATAGTATCTATACCCTTACTTTAAATAAAAGTAAGGATTTATTACTATTTTAATAATAGTTTACTATAAAGCTACGCCTAGCGTTTAAGTTTCTATAGGCTTCCTCTATAGGCAGTAGCTACTTTAATAGTAAAGCGCTAGGCACTATACCTTTTATTACTAATAGTTTAGTACTATATCTAAGCTATATTAGTAGTAAGTTACTAGTTCTCTTTAGTATAGGATATTTACTACTATTATAATACTCTTTTAGCGTCCTAGGTAGCTTTTTTAGTATAGTAATTCTACTATAAGTTTAGCTTAGAACTACCTTAGGGTTCCCTTAAAACTACTAAGTCTATAATAAATTAAAGCTTAGCTATTATTTATTCTATATAGCTATTAATTTCTATAAATATTTAGAGTAAAGGTTTAGTAAGGTTATAGCAGAACTGCGTTGCTACCTTAGCTACTATAAGGTTATCTTCTATATATAGCTATTTAAAATAAAGTAAGTAGTTACTATATAGCCTTAGGCTAGTGCTAATATAGATAATCTATAGAATATAGTTAAATCTAGTAAGGTCTAGTCCCCCTATAAATTTAGCCTCTATATTATAGGTAACCTAAGTGTAGTTAATAGTACTATCCCTTTTACTCTATATTCTTTAAGTTATTTTACCTTATAGTATTATAAGTTTAAGCTACTACTATATTACTAGTATAAGAAGTATATTACTCTTTATTAAGGTTTAGCTATAATAATTCTAAAGTAGGTAGTATTAGTTAAAGTCTTTTATAAAAATACTATAGTTTAGAGGTAAAGCTATTATAAAGTTAATAAGGGGTAATATTTAATTAGGTTTATAGGTTAGGGAATATATTAAGTAGATATAGTATCCTACTAGTATTATTAAGCACTAATCCTTACCTATATATATTAACTATACCTTAAGCCTATACTAGTAGTTTATATAAATTATAATATAACTACCCTAAGTAGTAAGTTAGAAGTAGCTAAGGCTAGGGTTAAGTAGTTTACTATTTATAGTTTCTAGCTCCTATATTACTATTATATTAGCTCTAGGTTAGGACTCTAGCGCTAGGTATATAAGGTAGGTTTTCTTCTATATATTCTAGTATATAACCTCTATTATATACTCTATATAGTATATTAGGTTAGGCTTAGCTTATTTAATACTATAGCAGCTATAGGTTATTAACTTAGGAAGGCCTTTATAGCCGCTTATAAGCACTATATTAATTCTAGTCTAGTGTTAAGGAGGTAGGTATATAGTTTACTAACTTACTTTTATAGTAAAGCCTTTTATAATAATAGGTTACTTATATCTCTTCTTTAGCTATAGCTAAATACCTTTATTTAACTATTTTTCTCTAGTATAGAAGGTTTAGTAAAGACTAAGGGCTATACTAGGTATATAGCGTGCGTATAGCTCTATTATTTATTTATAATATTATATATATAGGACTATATAGGGTAAGGTCCTAAGTAGTTAATATAGTATTTCTATATAGCTTTTAATAGCGCTAAGTATAATTATTTACCCTCCTTATACTAACTAGATATACAGTGGCTACACTATAGGGGCAACGCATAGTATATAGCTATATAGCTAAACTTAAAGCACCTAAAGTATTATTAGGGGTAAATAGTATTATTATAGAGCTTAGCTTTAAATATCTTAGCTTTATAAATAATTCTAGTATAATATAGCCTATTTACTATATTAACTCTATTAATAGTAATAATTAAAGAGGATTAGGTTATAGTGCTATATAGCTTTTATACTATAATCTTTACTAAACCCTATTTATTAGCTATAATTATATTTTAAAGGATATTATTCTTCTCCTAGTTCTATATATAGTATATAAAAAAGCCTTTAATAATAATACTAAATATATATTAGTTTAGCATTACTTTTAGTTTAAAAGCAGTGCTAACTTAGGCTATATTATTAGTATAAGGCTTTACTATATTCTAGAATATAATTATAGTATTACTGCTATAAAGGCAATACACTACTATAGTAGTATTAGTACTAGTAGCTTAATTAATAGCTATAATAGTTTCTTTAGGTAAGTAGTTTTATATAGCTTTAGCTATTATATTACTTTTAATAATAGTTTTATAGTAAATATAAGGCAGTATTACTATTATTATAGCTTAAATCTATTAAATAGATAGTTAAGTTATACCTTTAATAATAATACTAGCCTAGCTTAAAGCTATTATATTCCTAGTGTTAATAGCTTTCTTAACTACTTATTTAATAACTTCTTCTAAGTTTTTAACTATAATAGGCTTATTAAGCAATAGTAAGGTTAATTTTATTAATATTTTAGTGTAGGTTTAAGGTATAAGAAGGCTATATTAAGTATATATTAAGGCTATATTATTAACACAAAGAATAATATTCTATACACTCTCTAGCACTATAGCTAGTATAAGTTTAGCTATTTTATTATATTTAATAGTAAGGTAGTTTAGTATTTACTTATATATAGGTAGTAGTGTAGGAGTAACTTAAGGCATTATTAATATAAAGCTGCCCTATTCTATAAGTAGGTAGTAATAGCTTTATATAAGGCTATAATTCCTACTATTAATATCTATTAGCATTACCTTATCTACTACGCCTATACTTTAGCACTAATATGCTATTAAAGATAGGGTAAAACGGATATAGTAATTCTTTTTCTACACTTTTTAAGAGGTTTAGAGTCAGTTCTGCGTCGCTACTATAGTGCGGGCGAATTCGCGAAAAGTTATATTTAAACCTATATTAATACCCTTTTAGTAATAATATAAATATTAATAATACTTAACTACTCTCTTCTATAGAGTATATCTTTACTATAGTATAAATATATAAGGTTAGCTAGTATTATAGCTATATTATATTAAGTTATATTAATATAGTATATTAAGTAACCCTTACTATTCCTTAAGCCTTACTTAGCCTTAATATTAGCTTATTTTAGCCTTAAAATTATTACTATTTACCTATAAAACTATATACTATTACTATATTACCGCTTTTATATATATATACTATAACTCCTTAACTATAGTATTATAACTTTTATATATTATTCCTACCTTAAAACTATTTTAGCCCTAACTTTACCTTAAACTAAACTTACTTTTTTTTTAAACCTAAACTAGCTATATTTACTTTTTTTAGTAACTATAGCTATATAGCTTAATAAGTAGTATACCTATATTTTATAATAAAAACCACTATAGGCTTAATATAGGCCTAAGTAAGTAGAGAACTAAATAATATATATAGGTTTTCCCCCCTATTCTAGGGTTTTTCCTATATAATTTAAAAAGTAGGAGTACTAGATAGAGGCCTCATAGGCCTCCTAGCGTAATAAATAATAATAATAAAATTACTAAGCTTATACTAGTTATAACACTAAAGAGTGTATAAAATATTATCCTTTGCATTAATAATATAGCCTTAATGTAAGCCTAATGTAAAATCCTTACGCCCTAAACCCTCTTTAAAACACTAATAATAATATTAACTTCATTATTCCTTAATAAGCTTATTATAATTAAAAATCTAAAAAAAGTAGTTAAATAAGTAATAAAGAAAGCTATTAGCATTAAAAACGCTATAGCCCTAAGCTAGGTAAGCATTATTATTAAAAATACTACCTAAACACTAATCTAATAAATTTAGGCTATAATAGTAATAATACTGCCTTATATTTACTATGAAACTATTATTAAAGGTAATATTATAGCTAAAATAGTATAGAATTATTTACCTAAAAAAACTATTATAGCTATTAATTAAGCTATAGGTATTAATATAGCTATAGTAATATATTACTTTTATAGTACTAATACTATAATTATATTTTATTATATAGTAAAACCCTATCCTAATAATATAGCCTAGATTAATACTGCTTTTAGGCTAGAAGTAACACTAAACTAATATATATTTAGTATTATTATTAAAGGCTTTTTAATATATTATATATAAAACTAAGAAAAGAATTATATTCTTTAAAATATAATTATAGCTAATAAATAGGGTTTTATAAAGGTTATAGTATAAAAACTATATAGTATTATAACTTAATCTCCTTTAATTCTTATAGTTAATAGTAGTAATATAGTAAATAGGCTATACTATACTAAAATTATTTATAAAGCTAAAATATTTAAAGCTAAACCTTATAATAATACTATTTACCCTTATTAATACTTTAAGTACTTTAAATTTAGCTCTATAGCTATATATTATATAGCACCCCTATAATATAGCTACTATATATTTAGCTAGTATAAGAAGGGTAAGTAAACTTACTTAGCGTTATTAAAAGCTATATAGAAATACTATATTAACTGCTTAGGTCCTTACTTTATATAGTCTTATATATATAATATTATAAATAAATAATAAAACTATATATATACTATATATTTAGCATAGCCCTTAGTCTTTACTAAACCTTTTATACTAAAAAAAAATAATTAAATAAAAATGCCTAGCTATAGCTAAAGATATAATACTAATAACTTATTATTATAAAAGGCTTTACTATAAAAGTAAGTAAGTAAACTATATACCTACCTCTTTAAATTAAGACTAAAATTAATATAGTAATTATAAGCTACTATAAAAGCCTTTCTAAGCTAATAACCTATAGCTATTATAATACTAAATAAGCTAAGCCTAATATAATATACTATATAAAGTATATAATAAAAGTTATATAATAGTAAATATATATAAAATAAAACCTACTTTATATATTTAGTGCTAAACACCTAACCTAAAGCTAATATATTAATAATATAGAAGCTAGGAACTATAAATAAAAAACTACCACCCCGTGGCGCAGTGGTCAAGCGTTATGGAAAACCTCGTCACTTTTCTTACGTAAGCAAGAATTGTGGGGAGGTTGTAGGTTTGATTCCTGCACAGGGCACAGTTTTTCCTTAGTGTAGTGGGGGCTGCATATTAAGGAAAAAACTGGACTCTAATTGGCTAGAAAAGTGGGGAGGCTTTTCTAGCTAATTAGTAGCTTAGTAAGCGAAGACTAAAGTGGGTCTGGTCCCCCCACTTATCCTAGCTTACTAAGCAGCGCGGATTAGCCACTCCCGCGATATATAAATAGGCAAAAAATACCCCCTAGCTCTTTGGGTGCTAAGCCGGTTGCAGCCGTAATTGCTAGGATTAACGGGTATAGGGTAATTAGGGTTGTTAAGCAGGAATGATAGAGGAAAAAAAAAGAGACTATAGGGTAACTAGGGTATAATTGTTAACTGGCTTTTCATAGAAGGAAATCGGACTTAGAATTATAGGATTCTAAGAAGTAGAAAAAAATCATATATTTAGTTAGGTTTTTTATCCTATTAGGTAACTACTAATTAGTGATATTATATAAGTAATTATATAATTAGCTAATTAGTACCCTAATAAAGGTTTTCCTGTAACTAGATAAAACATAAGGAGCAGAGGTTCTAGAAACAGCTAAGCATAAATTGCTAAAGCTGGCTAGCGTACAAGAATAAATAAAATAAAATAAAAAACTACCTAACTCTAGCTTTAGCTACTTTTAACTTGTTACTTAGGGTAGCTAAACTATAACTTATATAAACTATTAATATAAGGCTAAAGTATAGTAAATATATATAAGTAAGGATTAGTACTTATTAATATTAATAAAATACTATATTTATTTAATATACTCTTTTATTTATAAACTTAATTAAATATTACCCCTTTTTAACTTTATAATAGCCTTACCTTTAAACTATAGTATTTTTATTAATAACTTTAATTAATATTACTTACTTTAAAACTATTATAAATAAACCTTAATAAGGAGTAATATACTCTTTATAATAATAATATAGTAATAGCTTAGGTTTATAATATTATAAAGTAAAGTAACTTAAAAAATATAAAGTAAAGAGAATAGTATTATTAATTATATATAGGCTATTTATAATATAAAAGTTAAACTCTTAAAAAAACTAATCCTTATTAAATTTAACTATATACTATAGTTAATCTATATTAGTATTAGTTTAGAGCTAAGTAGTAACTATTTACTTTATTTTAAATAGCTATATATAGAAAATAATTTTATAATAGCTAAAGTAATAATATAGTTTTACTATAACTTTATTAAACCTTTACTTTATATACTAATAAAAGTTAATAATTATATAAAATAAATAATAGCTAAGCTTTAAGCTATTATAAATTTAATAGTTTTAAAAAAACCTTAAGGTAGTTTTAAGCTAAATTTATAGTAAAACTACTATATTAAAAAAGCTACTTAAAATATAAAGAAAATATTAAGGTAATAATAAACTTTCTATATTAAGAAAAACTAGTAGCTTACTATTAATATAGCCTAAATATAAAGCTAAATTATTAGTAATAAATAGTATAATACCTAATGCTTTATTATTAAAGTAGTAACTATATACTAAAAAAGCTTATAAAAACTTAAGTATTAAGTATAGCTTTATAATAAACTATTATTTAAAATAATAATAAATCCTAACCCTTATTTAAGGTAAGGGAATAAACACTATAATTACTAAATTATATTAAAAGAAAGTAACTATACTAGTTAACTATTTCTTTCCTTTTTTTTAAGCTTAGCTAAATACTATACTAAAAAACCTTAATAATTATTTTAATATTATAATATTCCTAATAAAGAACTACTTTAATACTAATAAAATCTATAGTATTATTAAAAGCTTAATAAGTTAAAAAGCACTTAAACTTTATAAACTTTTAGCTAGCTACCTTAAAGTATAATAAGCCTCTAGCTAAAACCTTTATATACTTACTAAATATATACTATTATATTAGCTATTACCTAGCTTTATTTTAAAAAGTAAAAGTAATTATTTTTTATAAACTAAGTAAAACCTTAGTAAAATACTAAAGAATAAAAGCTTAATACTTTATTTTACTTTTTAATATTATTAAAAAGGTATTAAAAGTAATAATAATAAGCTAGCTTACTCTTATAGCTAAGTTAAGTAAGGTATTACCTAATCTATAAATAAGTAATAAAGTAAATAAATTAATAAAAGTTATACTAAGTATTTTAGTAAAATTAAAATAAGTAGTATAGTACTATAGCAGTATTATATTACTACTTTAGTTAGATATATTAGTAGCCTTCAATACTATTTATTATAAATAGTTATTTTATACCCTTATTACTATTAGTATTCTTATATAAATAATACTATAAACCTACTCCTTTACTACTAAATATATAGCTAGCTTTTTTTTTATAATAATTATTATTATTAATACTCTAGTTAGGCTGTTGGCCTAATTCTAGTACCACTGCTACTTAGACTATATAGAAAAAAACCCTAGTATAGGGGGGAAAACCTATATATAGCCTTTATTTAGGTTCTATAGCAAAGCTATAGTTACTCTATATTAGTTCTAACTATAAAAAGTAGTGCACTACTATATAGCCTTAAGGTAGTTCTATATCTTCTTTACTATTTATTTATATACTAATATATTTATATTATTAAAAACTCCTATAATAAATATAAATTATACTACTTAAAGCTTAGTATATAATAAAATAATATAAAGTAAGAAAAAAATAAAAGAAATAAGTAACCTCTATAGTACCCTTATAGTTATAAGTAAGGGGCTTATAAATTTATTATTAAAAAAAAGGCTAGCTATATATTTAATAATAATAAAGTAAGTTTATACTATTATTTATATAAAAATACTAATAGTAATAAAGGTATAAAATAACTATTTATAATAAATAGTATTAAAGGCTACTAATATATCTAACTAAAGTAGTAATATAATACTGCTATAATACTATACTACCTATATTAATTTTATTAAAATACTTAGTATAACTTTTATTAATTTATTTACTTTATTACTTATTTATAAATTAGGTAATACTTTATTTAACTTAGCTATAAAGATAAGCTAATTTACTATTATTACTTTTAATACCTTTTTAATAATATTAAAAAGTAAAATAAAGTATTAAGCTTTTACCCTTTATTATTTTACTAGGGTTTTACTTAATTTATAAAGAATAATTACTTTTACTTTTTAAAATAAAGCTAGGTAGTAGCTAATATAATAGTATATATTTAATAAATATATAAAGGTTTTAATTAAAGGCTTATTATATACTTTAAAGTAAGTAGCTAAAAGTTTATTAAGTTTAGGTAACTTTTAACTTACTAAGCTTTTAATAATATTATAGATTTTATTAATATTAAAGTAGTTCTTTATTAAAAATAATATAATATTAAGGTAATTATTAAGGTTTTTTAGTATATTATTTAGCTAAGCTTAGAAAAAAAAAGAAATAGTTAATTAGTATAGTTACTTTCTTTTAGTATAATTTAGTAATTATAATATTTATTCTTTAACTTTAAATAAAAGTTAGGATTTATTATTATTTTAATAGTAATTTACTATAAAGCTATACCTAGCCCTTAAGTTTGTATAGGCTTCCTTAGTATATAGTTATTACTTTAATAATAAAGTATTAAATACTATACTATTTATTATTAATAATTTAGCTTTATATTTAAGCTATATTAGTAGTAAGCTATTAATTCTCCTTAGTATAAAAAGTTTATTATTATTTTAATACTTTCTTTATATTTTAAGTAACTTTTTTAATATAATAATTTTACTATAAATTTAGCTTAAAAATATCTTAAAGTTCCCTTAAAACTACTAAATTTATAATAGCTTAAAGCTTAATTATTATTTATTTTATATAATTATTAACTTTTATTAGTATATAAAATAAAGGTTTAATAAGGTTATAGTAAAATTATATTACTACCTTAACTATTATATAATTATCTTTTATATATAGCTACTTAATATAAAGAAAATAGTTACTACTTAGCTTTAGGCTAGTATTAATATAAATTAACTATAGTATATAGTTAGATTTAATAAGGTTTAGTTTTTTTAAGAATTTAACTTTTATATTATAAGTAATTTATTTATAATTAATAATACTATTTCTTTTACCTTATATTTTTTAAGTTACTTTACTCTATAGTATTATAAATCTAAGCTATTATTATATTATTATTATAAGAAATATAATACTTTTTATTAAGGTTTAGCTATAATAATTTTAAAGTAAGTAATATTAGTTAAAATTACTAATAAAAATACTATAGTTTAAAGGTAAGGCTATTATAAAGTTAAAAAGAGGTAATATTTAATTAGGTTTATAAGTAAAGAAATATATTAAATAAATATAGTATTTTATTAGTATTATTAAGCACTAATTCTTACTTATATATATTAACTATACCTTAGCTTTATACTAATAGTTTATATAAATTATAATTTAGCTACTTTAAGTAATAAGTTAAAAGTAGCTAAAGCTAGGGTTAAGTAGTTTACTATTTATAGTTTCTAGCTTTTATATTATTATTATATTAGCTTAAAGTTAGGTTTCTAGCACTAAATATATAAGGTAGGTTTTCTTTTATATATTTTAGTATATAACTTCTATTATATACTTTATATAATATATTAAGTTAGGCTTAGCTTATTTAGTGCTATAATAGCTATAGGCTATTAGCTTAGGAAAGCCTCTATAGTAGCCTATAATTACTATATTAATTTTAATCTTAATTTAAGGAGGTAGGTATATAGTCTACTTACCTACTTTTATAGTAAAGCCTTTTATAATAATAAGTTACTAGTGTTATATCTCTAGCTATAGCTAGGCACTTCTATTTAACTATTTGTTTCTAGTATAGAAGGTTTAGTAAAGGCTAGGGGCTATGCTAAGTATATAGCGTATGTATAGTTTTATTGTTTATTTATAACATTATATATGCGGGACTACGCAGGGTGAGGACCCAAGCAGTTAACGCAGCGTTCCTGTATAGCTCCCGACAGCGCCGGGCAAGTCTGCTCACCCCCCTCATGCTGGGCTTTTTTAATTACTTTTTTAATTACTTTTTTTAAGGTTTTTTATTATAATTATTATACTAATAGTGTTAAGGGTAGTGTTATTATATAGCCTATATTAAGTATATATTATTTCTATATTAACTATATAAAGAATAATATTCTATACTCTTTTTAGTAATTTTAAGGGAATAAGCTTAATAGTTTAAACAAACTCTTTTTATAAGTAGGTTAAAACTTTTTCCTTAACTCTTTCCTTAGCTATTTTAATAAGAGAATTAACTTAAGGGCTAGGTATAAAGCTACCTTATTTTATAAGTAAGTAGTAGTAACTATATATAAGTCCTCTATTCCTACTATTAATATTTATTAGTATTATACTATTTACTATACCTATACTTTAAGACTAATATACTATTAGTATAAAGGGTAAATAAATATTATAAAACTTTTTATTAGCTTTTTAAGAGGTTTAAAGTCAATTCTACGGCGCTATTGCAGTGCAGGCGAATTTGCAAAAGTTTTTTAATACTTAAATAATAAGTATAAAGAATAAAATGTTAATTAAATTAAATTATACTATTTTCTTTAAAAAGTAATATATTATTTAGTTAAATAACTAAAATAGCTATTTAAATATTACTAGTGGCTAAATACTAAAGTATTATAAAATATAAATTAATTAGTAAATAAATACTATATATCTTTAACTAAATCTGAAAGAAGTAGAATTTATAAAGGGCCTTAAAAATATAGTAAACTATATAAATATCCTAAAAAATAACCTTAGAAAATCTTTATAAAAATAATTTAAAGAAAAAGGGAATAGAAAACTTATAAGTTTTTTAAGTATTATAAATAAAACATTATAAACACCTTAGGTAGTGGATACTTTATTATTATATTTATTAATTTTTTTCTCAGATTTTATACTAAATAATACTATATTTTATTTACTTTAAAAAAAATATTTCTTACCTTCAACTATCTTTAGCTAAATTAAAGACTATTCTTATAGTAATAGTTTAAAATAAATTATATAAATATAGAAAAAGAATTATAAAAATACTTTTATATTTTTATTTTAAATACTAAAAAATCTTTACTAGCTAAATATATTAAATTACTTATAAATATATATATTCTAATAGCGATGAACGGCGCAGTGCCTAGCGCTCTGCTGTTAAGGCAGCAACTGCACCCTAAGAAAGCCTATAGAAACTTAAGCATTAGACATAGCTCTAGAGCGGACTACTGCTAGAGTAATAATAAATCCTAACCTTTATTTAAGGTAAGGGACTAGACGCTATAATTACTAAATTATACTAAGAGAAAGTAGCTATACTAACTAACTATTTCTTCCCTTCCTCCTAGGCCTAGCTAGATAATATATTAAAAAACCTTAATAACTACCTTAATACTATAATATTTTTAATAAAGAACTACTTTAATACTAATAAAATCTATAGTATTATTAAAAGCTTAGTAAATTAAAAGGTATTTAAACTTAATAAACTTTTAACTAACTACCTTAAAGTATATAGTAAGCCCTTAGCTAAAACCTTTATATACTTACTAAATATATACTATTATATTAGCTATTACCTAGCTTTATTTTAAAAAGTAAAAGTAATTATTCTTTATAAACTAAATAAAACCTTAGTAAAATAATAAAGGGTAAAAGCTTAGTGCTTTATTTTACTTTTTAGTATTATTAAAAAAGTATTAAAAGTAATAATAGTAAATTAGCTTACCCTTATAGCTAAGTTAAGTAAGGTATTACGTAACTTATAAATAAGTAATAAAGTAAATAAATTAATAAAAGTTATATTAAGTATTTTAGTAAAATTAATATAAGTAGTATAGTACTATAGTAGTATTATATTACTATTTTAGTTAAATATATTAATAGCCTTTAATATTATTTATTATACATAGTTATTTTATATTCTTATTACTATTAATATTTTTATATAAATAATAATATAAACCTATTTCTTTATTATTAAATATATTACTAGCCTTTTTTTTAATAATAAATTTATAAACTCTTCACTTATAACTATAAGGGTACTATAAAGGTTACTTATCTCTTCTATTCTTTTTCTACTTTATATTACTTTATTATATATTAAGCTTTAAGTAGTATAATTTATACTTATTATAGGATTTTCTAATAATATAAATATACTAATATATAAATAAATAATAAAGGAGATATAAAACTACCTAAAGGCTATATAGTTAGTTTATTAAAAGTAGTTTAATAAATTAGGCTTTAAGTTTAACTTAAAAAAGAGTAAACCTATATACTTTACTAAATAGTATACTATTATTATAATATTAATTTAGCTTAATATTAATATAATATAATTAATTTAATTTACTTACTTTTTTAAGGTATAGGTTTATTATAAACTTTATTAAAAAGTATACTAAAGCTAGGTTAAATTAAAACTATTATAATATTAACTTACTTTTATATTATTAGTAGCTTTAACTTAAGAATACTTACTATATAATATATAGCTTCTATATTTATAAGTTATTTAAAGTATTATTATATATAGTATAGAATTATACTATACCCCTATTAATATTAATAGTAAAGTATAGAGTATAGCTAAGGTATTTATTTTTAAATAAACTAAGTGTTTAAAAATAGTAACTAATACCTTTAAGGCTATATTATATACCTTAATTAAAACTAAAGTAGTTATAGCTTTAATTAACCTTTACCTTAACTACTATTTACTATACTTTTATTAATTAATAAAGGCTAATAAAATAGCTAAGTAAATATATAGTATATATATTATAATAATAGCTTAACTTTAATATAAACTAGTATACTAAGGGTATAGCTACTTACTATAATAAAATAACTACTTAAATTATATATTATTTCTAAACTAGCTTTATAACTACTTACTAAAATTATTTTTAATTAAAGTATTTACTTTAAAATAAAAAAATTATTAGTATTAAGAAAGAATTGCTATATAGATATACTAAACTTATATTAATTATATAATAATAAAGCTTAATCCTAACTTTATCTTTACTATTAAAATTATTTACCTTTACTTAGGCTTTATTAAGTATAAATATATAGTGCTTATATAAATATATATAAAATAAATTAAGCTTAATATATTCCTTTTTAGCTAATATATTTCTAAAGTAGAATTACTAATATATAGCTATTAAGCTAATAATAAAGACTATTATTATATTTTATTATTTTATAAAAACTTTAATTACCTTTACTTTATTAATATTAGTATATACTTAGTATATAACTAATATAAAGTTAGGAAGGTATTAAAATATAATAGGCTAGTAACTATACTTATAAAGTAGTTTATATTAATAGAGTATATCCCTTAATTTTAACTTACTAAAAGTTTTTAAAATTAATAAGCTAAAGATACTAAAGATATAATAAAAAGTAGTACCTAGCTTAGTATAGGTATAGAAATGCTAGGGAGCTATATAAATATTATAGTTAGAATATATTATTATAATATATAACTTATATTTAATAATATATTAAAAAATAATAGCTTAAGAGATAAAAAAAAAAGGTATAATGCTTTTATACTAGCCCTAGGCCTATACCCTATTGCCCCCCTCCCCCCCCCTTCTCCTTTAGGTTATCCTTTACCTTTATTATTATATAGCTTTATATAGCTATTAAGCTAAGCCTATAGACCTTCTATAGAATCTTTTTTAAAATATTATTTTACTCCTTTAGTATATTAGTAATATAATAAGCCTATAGTAATATTTTACCCTTAACTAAGGTTAAGGCTAAGACTACTATAACACTACTAATAGCCTATACTACTATATTAATAAATAAGCTTACTTACTTTATAAACTAAACTACTTTTTTTTAAGTAATATTATACTCTTTAGCTTACTTATAAGTTAGTATTATATTAATACTATAGCTAAACTATAGCTAAGCTATTTTATATTTATATTAATAAGCTCTTTAAAAATATAAAGGTTTTATATATTTATTACTTACTTAATAGCTTTTTAATATAATATAATACTTAAATTTAGCTATAAAACTAATTAGCCTTTACTTAGTTACTAATATAAATAAAAAATATAATACTTATATTTAAATAAGTTTTTTTTACTTTTATATACTTAAAGTATATATAATTAATACTTATTTAAATTAATAATAATAATAATAAAGATTAAAAGGGGATATTAACTTTTAATACTATAGTATTATTTTTTAATATTTTTAGCTTATATTAAGTAAGCTTTATAGGTTTAGGCTTATAATTAGCCTAGCTATAAGTAAGTTAGTAATAATAATATATTAAAAAAGAAATAATACTTACTTTAAGTATAATAATTAATTTATATATAAAGATAAAAGGTATTTTTAATAATACTATAGTTAGTTAAAGGTAGTAATAAAGTAGTATTATTATAAAAATAGAAATAAAGGTATATTTATAATAAAAGTAATAAATAAAAAAGAAGGAAAAAAAATTAAAAATAAGGAAAAAAGAGTATATATATTTCTCTTTTTTTATTATATAACTAGTAGTTAGCTAATAGTTAGTTTAGTAATAGCTAGCTACTAGTTATTATTATTATTACACTAGTTAGGCTTGTAAGCCCAATACTAGTACCTCTGCTACTTAAACTATATAGGAAAAACCCTAGTATAGGGAGGAAAACCTATATATAACCTTTTTCTGTGTTCTGTAGCAGAGCTGTAGTAGCTCTGCGCTAGTTCTAATTATAAAAAGTGGTGCGCTACTAGCTAAACTTAACTAGCATTATAAGAGAGTGTATAGTGCAAAACCGGAATTAGACTAGGTTAGTAGAGGCGTAGTAATAATGCAGATTACCCTTAGGGGTAGTCTATAATATATAGTAAGTTACCTTAAGCGCTTAGCCTATCTTCTACACTAGTCCTTAGCTAATTCTCCTAGGTTACTGCCCCCTTACTTAAAATATTTCTCTAGCTTCTATACCTTTATAGTATTAGCTACGCTAGCTAGTAGCTAGCTATTATTAGACTAACTATTAGCTATTTATTAATTATATAATAAAAAGAGAAAGAAACACTATATTTACTCTTTTCTCCTTATTTTTAGGCTTTTCTTTTCTTTCTTCCTTCTTTATCTATTGCTTTTATTATAAGTATACCCCTATCCCTATTTTTATAGTAATACTACTCTATTACTACCCTAGACTAACTATAGTATTATTAAAAATGCTACCTACTCTTATAATAAAATTAATTCTTATACTTAGGGTAAGTACTAGTCCCTTTCTAATGCACTGCTACTACTAACCCTTATATAGCTAGGCTAATTATAGGCCTAGCCCTATAAAGCTTACTTAATATAAGCTAAAAACATTAAAAAACAGTGCTATAGCACTAAAGGTTAGTACTCCCTTCTAACCTATACTGCTCCTATTACTAATTTAAGTAGGTACTAGTAGTGTATACTTTAAGTATATAAAAGTAAAAAAGACTTATTTAGGTATAAGTATTATATCTATTATCTATATTAGTAGCTAGGTAGTAGCTAATTAGTTCTATAGCTAAATCTAAATATTATATTATACTAGAAGGCTATTAAATAAGTTATAAATATATAGAACCTCTATACCTCTAGGGAGTTTATTAATATAAATATAAGGTAGCTAAGATATAGTTTTGCTATAATATTAATATAATACTAATATATAGCTAAGCTAAAGAGTATAATATTATTTAAAAAGAGGTAGTTTAACTTATAAAGTAGGTAGGCTTATCTACTATTATAGTAATATAGGTTAGCAGTAATACTATAGTAGCTTTAGCCTTAACCTTAGTTAAGGGCAAGCTACTGCTATAAACCTATTATATTACTAATACACTAAAGGAACTAAATAATATTCTATAGAATAGGCTTACTATAGTTACTATATAAAGCTATATAAAGAAGGTAGTAAAGAGGGAGGAGGAGGTAAAGAAGGAGGGGTAGGGGGTAGAGGAGGAGAGGGGGGAGCTAGAGGCTAAGGGGGTGTAGGCCTAGGGCTAGTGTAGGCGCGCTATACCTATTTTCTATTTTCTTAGCTACTATATTTATTTTTTTTTAAAAATAAATTATATATTCTAATAATCTATACTAGCTATAATATTTATATAGCTTCCCACTACCTCTATATCTATGCCACACTAGGTGCTATATAGTATTATATCCTTAATATCCTTAGCTTATTAATTTTATAAGCTTTTTATAAGCTAAAACTAAGGGATATGCCCTATTAAAATAAGCTACTTAGTAAGTATAGTTACTAGCTTATTATTTTCTAAAGCCTCCCTAATTTTATACTAGTTTTATACTAAGTATATACTTATATTAATAGGGTAGAGATAGTTAAAATTTTTATAGGATAGTAAAACATAGTAATAGTCCTTATTATTAGCCTAGTAGCTATATATTAGCGATTCTACCTTAGGAATATATTAGCTAAAGAGGAAAGCATTAAGTCTAATTTATTCTATATATATTTATATAAGCGCTATAGATTTATACTTAGTTAGGCTTAAGTAAAGATAGATAACTTTAGCAGTAGAAGTAAAGCTAGGGTTAAGCTTTACTGCTATATAGTTAACGTTAGTCTAGCGTGCCTATATAGCAGCCTACTCTTAGTGCTAGTAGTCCTTTTATTTTAGGGTAAGCGCTTTAGTTAAAGAGGGCTTTAGTAGGTAGTTATAGGGTTAGTTTAAAAATAGTATATAGTTTAGGCGGTTATTTAGGTATAGTAGGCAGCTATACCCTTAGTGTGTTAGTTTGCGTCTAAGTTAAGCTACTATTATAGCATAGGCGCTTTAAATATACTTAGCTATTCTATTAGCTTTTATTTATTAGTAAAAGTAAAGTAAATAGTAGTTAAGGTAGAGGTTAATTAGGGCTATAGCTACCTTAGTTTTAACTAGGGTATATAGCATTGCCTTAAATGCATTAGTTACTATTCTTAAGCACTTAGTTTATTTAGAAATAAATACCTTAGCTATACCCCTAGCTTTACTACTAACTTTAATAAGGGTATAGTATAATTCTATACTATATATAATTATACTCTAAATAACTTATATATATAAGAGTTATATATTATATAATAAGCATCCCTAGGTTAAAGCTATTAGCAATGTAAGTATAAGCTACTACTGCACTAGTTTTAACTTAACCTAACTTTAGTATGCTTTTTAGCAAAGCTTATAATAAATCTATACTTTAAGAAAGTAGGTAGACTAGACTAATTATATTATATTAGAGCTAAGTTAGACTAGCAATGTAATTATAGCGCACTGCCTAGTAAAGTGTATAAGTTTACTCTTCCCTAGATTAAACTTAAGACCTAATTCTTAGAACTAGTTTTAGTAAATTGCCTAGGCAGCCTTAAGGTAATCCTATATCTCCTTTACTATACGCCTATATATAAGTATACTTATATTATTAAAGAAGCCTATAATAAGCATAGAATATGCTACCTAGAGCTTAGTATATAAGGGGGTAATATAAAGTAGAAAGAGAATAAAAGATATTAAAGACTTCTATAGTATACCTATAGTTATAGGTAGGGGGCTTATAGATTTACTATTAAAATAAAGGTTAGTAGTATATTTAGTAGTAAAGAAGTAAGTCTATACTACTATCTATATAGGGATTTTAGTAGCTATAAAAGTATAAGTTAGTCTCTTATAGTAAATAGTATTAAAGGCTGCTAATATATCTAGTTAGAGTAGCGATGTAATACTGCTATAGTGCTATGCTATACGTACTAATTCTACTAAAACACTTAGTATAACTTTTATTAACCTATTTACTCTATTGCTTATTTATAGGTTAGGTAGTATACTACTTAACTTAGCTATAAGGGTAAGCTAACTTACTATTATTACCTTTATTACTTTATTAATAATACTAAGAAGTAAGATAAAGCACTAGGCCCTTACTCTTTACTACTTTAATAGGGTCTTGCCTAGCTTATAAAGAATAATAACTTTTACTTATTAAAATAAAGCTAGGTAGTAGCTAATATAGCAGTATATATTAAGCAAGTAGGTAAGGGTTCTAGCTAGTAGCTTACTATACACTTTAAAGTATTTAGCTAGAAGTTTATTTAGTCCTAGTGCCTTTTAACTAGCTAAGCTTTTAATAATACTATAGATTTTATTAGTATTAAAGTGGTTTTCTAATAGGAATATTATAGTATTAAGGTAGTTATTAAGATCCTTTAGTATATTATTAAGATAGGCTTAGGAGGAAGGGAAGAAATAGTTAGCTAGTATAGCTACTTTCTTTTAATATAACTTAGTAGTTATAGCATTTATGCCCTTGCCTTAAATAAGAGTAGGGATTTGCTACTATTCTAATAGTAGTTTACTATAGAGCTATACTTAGCATTTAAGTTTCTATAGGTCTTCTCTATAGGTAGTAGCTACTTTAATAGTAAAGCGTTAGGCACTATACTTTTTATTACTAATAGTTTAGTACTGTATTTAGGCTATATTAGCAGCAAGTTACTAGTTCTCCTTAGTATAGGATGTTTACTACTATTATAATGCTTTTTTAGCATTTTAAGTAGCTTCTTTAGTATAGTAGTTCTACTATAGGTTTAGCTTAAAACTGCCTTAGGGTTTTCTTAAAACTATTAGGTTTATAATAAATTAAAGCTTAGTTATTATTTATTTTATATAGCTATTAATTTCTAAAGGTATTTAGAGTAGGGGTTTAGTAAGGTTACAGTGAAATTATATTATTATCTTAGCTACTATAAGGTTGTCTTCTATATATAACTATTTAAAATAAAGTAGGTAGTTACTATATAGCCTTAGGCTAGTGCTAATATAGATAACCTATAGGATATAGTTAAATCTAGTAAGGTTTAGTCCCTCTATAAATTTAGCTTTTATATTATAAATAACCTAAGTATAGTCTATAGTGCTATTCCTTTTACCCTATATTCTCTAAGTTACTTTACCCTATAGTATTATAAGTCTAAGCCACTACTATATTACTAGTATAAGGAATGTATCGCTCCCTATTAAGGTTTAGCTATAATAATTTTAAAGTAGGTAGTATTAGTTAAAGTCTTTTATAAAAACACTATAGTTTAAAGGTAGGGCTACTATAAAGTTAAGGAGGGGTAATACCTAATTAGGTTTATAGGTTAGGGAATATAATAAATAAATATAGTATCCTACTAATATTATTAAGCACTAGTCCTTACCTATATACATTAACTATGCCTTAGGCCTATACTAGCGGTTTATATAAATTATAGTATAGTTACTTTAAGTAGTAAGTTAGAAGCAGCTAAGGCTAGGGTTAGGTAATCTGCTATTTATAGTTCCTAACTTCTATATTGCTATTATATTAGCTTTAGGTTAGGACTCTAGCGCTAGATATATAAGGTAGGTTTTCTTCTATATATTCTAGTATATAACCTTTATTATATACTCTATATAGTATATTAGGTTAGGCTTAGCTTATTTAGTACTATAGTAGCTATAGGTTATTAACTTAGGAAGGCCTTTATAGTAGCTTATAAGCGCTATATTAATTCTAGTTTAGTATTAGGGAGGTGGGTATATAGTCTACTAACTTACTTCTATAGTAAAGCCTTCTATAATAGTAGGTTACTTATATCTCTCCTCTAGCTATAGCTAAATACCTTTATCTAACTATTTTTCTTTAGTAAAGAAGGTTTAGTAAAGGCTAGGGGCTATACTAGGTATATAGCACACGCATAGTTCTATTATTTATTTATAATATTATATATATAAGACTATATAGGGTGAGGTTCTAAGCAGTTAATGTAGCGTTCCTATATAGCTCCTAACAGCGCTAGGTATAATTATTTACCCTCCTTATACTAACTAAATACATAGTAGCTATACCTTAGGGGCAATGTATAGTGTGTAGCTATATAGCTAAATTTAAAGCATCTAAAGCATTATTAGGGATGGATAGTGTTGTTATAAGGCTTAGCTTTAAATATCTTAGCTTTATAAATAATTCTAGTATAGTATAGCCTATTTACTACATTAACTCTATTAATAGTAATAATTAAAGGGGATTAGGTTATAGTGCTATATAGCCTTTATACTATAACCTTTACTAGACCCTGCCTATTAGCTATAATTATATTTTAAAGGATATTATCCCTTTTTTAGTTTTATAAGTAGTGTATAGGAAAGCCCTTAATAATAATACTAAATATATATTAGTTTAGTATTACTTCTAGACTAAAAGCAGTGCTAACTTAGGCTATATTATTAGTATAAGGCTTTATAGTATTCTAGAATATAATTATAGTGTTGCTGCTATAGAGGCAATATACTGCTATAGCAGTATTAGTACTAGTAGCTTAGTTAATAGTAGTAATAGTTTCTTTAGGTAAGTAGTTTTATATAGCTTTAGCTATTATACTGCCTTTAATAATAGTTTTATAGTAAATATAAGGCAGTACTACTATTATTATAGCCTAGATTTATTAAATAAGTAGTTAGGTAATGCCTTTAATAGCAATGCTAGCCTAGCTTAGGGCTATTGCGTTCCTAGCATTAATAGCTTTCTTTACTACTTATTTAATAACTTCTTTTAAGTTTTTAACTATAATAGGCTTATTAGGTAATAGTAAGGTTAATTCTATTAATGTTTTAGTGTAGGTCTAGGGCGTAAGGAGGCTACATTAGGTATATATTAAGGCTATATTATTAATATAAAGGATAATATTCTATACACTCTCTAGTACTATAGCTAGTATAAGTTTAGCTATTTTATTATATTTAATAGTTAGGTAGTTTAGTATTTACTTATATGTAGGTAGCGGCATAGAAGCAACTTAAGGCACTATTAACGTAAAGCCGCCCTATCCCGTAAGTGGGTAGTAGTAGCTCTATGTAAGGCTACAATTCCCACTGTTAATATCCATTAGCATTGCCTTATCTGCTGCGCCTACGCTCTAGCACTAATACGCTATTAGAGATAGGGTAAAACGGATATAGTAATTCTTTTTCTACACTTTTTAAGAGGTTTAGAGTCAGTTCCGCGTCGCTACTGCAGTGCGGGCGAATTCGCGAAAAGTTACTAATAACATTAGATCTTACTTTAAAACTAAAAGCAATTAGCACTTCTATTGCATTAAGTGGAATACTATCTCTCTTTAGAAGGTTATTACTACTAACCCTAAAAAGACTAAGCTTAAATGCCTTAACCTAATGCTTGCATAACTTTATTAAGTTTATTATAGAATCTTCCTAGCTTCTATAGTAAATACAGAGCTCTGGCAATAATTAATCACTGCTATTGCTAATGTTTCTAAATGTAGTTTAGCTATATTCCTCTACGCTCTAACCTATAAAGAAGTTGTGGGAGACCTCTGGAAATGCCTTTAAACTAATATAGCAATTACAGTAATATAATAGTTAGCTATAACCACCCCTAACCCTATAGAAGACGACAATAAAGCGATGTTTATAGATTAACGCTATAAGCAATTATCTAATTAGCGCCTTAGTAGCTAACTATAATTAAAATCGCGCTTTCTATAGAAGTGCTTTATATACTAAAAAGAAGGATATTAGTTAATATCTTATATAAGGCAAGAATAGTAGAAAGCTAAGGATATTTAGCTAAAAAGTAAGCGTGTTAAGGGGACTCCCACTAAACGCAGCTTTAATGCATTTTTTCTTATATTTAAAGGAGAGCCTATAGACAAGACCTCTTACCCTAACGACCACCTAGCTTAGGCCAACTATAATGCATTTATTATAACTTTATTAAGTAATACCGCAATGCCTAAGCTAATATTTACATAATTTTTCACTTAATTGCCCCTAGGCCTATCTAGACTATCTAATTAAATAAACCTTTATAAGAAATTATTGCCTTTATAGGTAAGATCCCTCTTATATATGCTAGAACGCACTATAGCTAACTATAAAATATCTAGCATAAATACTACACTATAGGCAGAACCCCCTAAAATAAATTGCTTTATCTTAAACAACTACTATTCTAATAAAGTTTTCTATAGCATTATACTAAATACTAAAGCTATAGGGATTTTAACAGTAGGAGCATAGTAAGCTATAGCACTATAGAAGCTAATACTAACCCTAAAGATCAAGTCTACTAGCCAGTGTAAAGTTAACTTCAGTGCTAGTTCTATAACCTCTTTAGGAGTGCTGTAAGTGCTAATAATCTTTAGCATTATTAAATTCCACATTCTTAACATAGCTACACCCTTTTTATTCTATATATCCAATATAGACCAGATAAATATGAAGCTTAATAACCTTAAGAATATACTAATCTAAGGTTATAAAATAGTCCCTATTGTACAAAAATAGGGATATCCTTAGTAGCTACTTAAGGAAAATAAAGCTATTACCTTCTACCTCTTAAAGGTAGAAATCCACTAGCTTTATTAACGTTTTAGGCACCCCTCTATTATAAGACTAACTAAGCTACTCTAAAGAGCTAGTGAGTTAATAGATAACAGAATAATTACAAGTATTACCCATAAATGCCATTAATATTAACTCTATAGCAAAGCTCTAGCTAGGTTTAAGTTTACCCTTAAAGACAATATAGACTTTAACTATAAGATTTATATTAATATTCTCTAAATTAATAGGAAACCTATACTATACATTATTAACATAGCCACTGCTTTCTAAGCTATATGCTTTCTTAAGCCTTAGAAGTAGAAAGCCTATAATGTATAGAATACACTAAAGGAGTGCTAGATTAATATATATTTAGGACCTTTAGATAATATTATCCATAACGCTAGAAAGAACTTTGCTTCTACGGAATTCTAGCATAATATACGTTAATTAGCTATTAATATAGAAGAGGTTCCTATTAAAGCCTACTATAGCATTAGGAAGGTTAAACAATATTACAGCCCCCTTTATTAGGCTTATAAAATTATTAAAGCTAAGGTTAGAGACCTTATAACCCCCCCTTAATGCCTATAGATATTTATTAAAGCTATTAACAATTCTATAGAGCCTAACGGCCTTATGCTAACACTGCTTGTTTTTAGAGTATACCTATAGATATTATATAACTTACCCCTAAGCTTATTAGTAGTATAAAGAGAGGCTTTATTAAGGAAAGCCACTAATAAAGCTTAGCGTTGTCTTGCTAGGAGGCAAGTAACTAACGTATTAAACACGCAAAATAGCTTAAATACCCTGCTATTATATACACTTCCTTTAAACTTAGAAGTCTGTGTTTAGTGTAAAAAAGGGGGCTAGAGTAGTCTATTTAGGTTGCTATTATTTAATTGCAAGACCTACACTATAGAAATGCCCTAAGGACTTATAAAATTCCGCTTAATAGTAGTAAAGCTATACTATTAAAGCATAGAAGAAGAGATTGTAAATATAAAGGAAAATAATAAGGAAGAGGAGGAGATTAAGGACGCTAATGCTAATAAAGGTTAATTACCTATACCCCTATAGTAATAAGGACCTAAATAACCTTAAAAGTATCCTTTAATTATAGCCTATAAGGAAGATAATAGGATTAAGAAGGATATTAATAAGAATTGTAAGGAACTTAGCACTATAAGTTTCCTTATAGCTAAAGAGAAGAGTGACTAGGACTTAGTAGTTAAACTAAGAAAAGAAGGGAAGATTACTACTACTAGAAAACCTTTTAAAGTATTTAATTAGAAAGAAATTAAGGCTTTGCTAGCTAGAGATGTCTTTAAATTTATAACCTTTAACAAAGAAGAACATAGGAACTAACGGTTCTTCTGCTCTTATATAGTAAGAGAAGTTAAGGGGAAAGGCACTAATAAGCTATATAAGAAATCAAGGCTCGTAATCTAAGGGCATAGTAATAAGGAAAAAGCGTGGATTCTAACACAATCCCTAACGATCTAACGCATAAGCTAAAGACTTATTATTGCTTTAGCGCTATTACTAGCTAAGGACTGTATCTTTTTATAGCTATAGGATATTACGTAAGCGTATATATAGTTAGAAACCTTGCTTAACTAGTTAATTATCGCTAAACTGCCGGTATAAATTACATATTTATACCTAAAGGATACTATTATAGAGGTTATAAAACCCCTCTATAGGATTGTAAAGGCTAGCATACATTAGTAGGCTATGTACTTCCGCCACTATTGTGAGAAGCTAATAATAACTATTTCTATATATAACCTATGTTTCTTAATAGCTTCTAATATAATTAGATGCTTTAGTGTAATTAGGATGTAAATAGATAATACCCTTAGTCTAAGCGATATTAAGTTCTTTAAGACTAAGGAGATAGAACTAAAGAAAGCGGGATTTATAGTGAAACCTAAGCAAATTCTAATGCTAATAGAACCCCTTATCTTTAATAGCTATATCTTACATTAATGCAATGAAAATTATATAGAACTCCGTTAGAAAGGCTAGAGTAAAAAGCTTTAACTTATTAAACCTAACAAACTAACTATAAGATAGCAATATATTAAATAACGAGCTTAAGGAGCGTATATATCACTAGTTTATTAACTAGAGGCTGTATTTAACCTTTCTATTGCTATATAAGCCTAAAATCCTAATAATTCTAACGTTATAAGACTTAATAAACGGATTTAGTAGTAAATACAGTATTATAAGTGCGGTTTACAGTATATTCTACTTAACCTTTCTACTGCTGCTCTCTATGTCTTTATTAATAGTTTCTTTATAAATAATAAAGACTTAAGCTTATAAATTAGATATATAATTATCCTTAGTATAGAGACAAAGGGGACTAGCGTGGAATTTATACTAAAAGGCAATATTATAATGTATAGCTTAATAAAAAGCAAGAGAGTTACGAGGAGTGCCCTTGTATCTAAGCTATATGTAATAGTCTAAGGTACTAACATTGCCTATATAATTAGCATAACCTTGCGCACTATTATATAGAAGTTACGAATTCCGCCGATACTAACAATTATCTATACAGACTCTCTCTTATTATATAAGTATATTGTTAAGTTAGGTATAACAAAGGAGAAAAGGTTAATAATTAATATTATAGCATTGCGTTAGTTATATAAAAGGCAGGAAATCAAGGAGATTAGGTGGATTAATGGTAATAATAATATTGCTAATGCTATAATAAAGACTTCTTTAAACCAAGCCCTTAAGACCTTTATTAATAAGAATAAAGCTATAATCCATGTATAGGGATGGGTAGAATGCATAGAGAAGAAGGAGGAATACTAGGGATATAGACTAGACTCTTTTTCTTATTAATTATTTAATTAGATAGTTAACTACTGTTTTTCTATAGATTTCTACCTATATTAGGTGCGATTCCTCTTTTTCCACAAAAGAGAGAATTCTAAGTGTTGGAATCGCTGCATATTCTGGGCCATGGATAATGCGCCTGGGACTACAGACCGGACCGGGGACCCTGACAGGACCCCTGATAGGTCGGCCACGCAATAAGCAGAGTTTTCACCGGCACTTCTGACGGCATTTTTGTGGGCTATGGAAATGCCTATAAATTGCCCCTTTAGATAGCACCTTCTTCTTAGTAGAAATAAGACCTTTTTACGAACCCTTTCGCAGACCCCACGTTGAGTCACTAAGTCTCCGTTCCACCCTAGTATTCCTTAGAGAATCACTAGTATCCTAAGGAATACCAACACTAATACTATTAATAAAAATAATAATCCTAATCCCCTAGTAAGTATAAGTCTTTTTTAATATAAAGCTATAGGTATTAATATAATATAGGCTAGTTATAATAATCTTTAAAAAAAGGTAGTATAGCTTATAAAGTAAAATAATAAAGAAAAGATAGTAGGTTAGGCCTTTAATAAGGCTAGTTTAACTATACTTTTTAAGTAGAAGTGCCTAAGCTATTTAGGTTATATTATAGCTATATTAAAGAAGTAAGTAGAGTAGAAGGTAGTATAAGGGTAATATAAGTCTAGGCATTAGGCTAGTATTTTATTTATTTCTATTTTATTTTTAGTAAAAATAAATAAAGGGTTATTTATTGTTAGTATTCCCTAGGATACTAGTGATTCTCTAAGGAATACTAGGTGGATCTGAGACTCAATGACACAACGTGGGGTCTAGGAAGGTATTCACAAAAAAGGTCTAATTTCTATCACAATTAGTGCTATCTAAAGGGGCATTTTATAGCTAGCGTTAAAGCCACGAAAATGCTGTTAGATTCTACGGTGAAAACTCTACATATATAGACTAATTAGAAGAGTTGGATTCTATGGCTAATATAGCTGCAAATCTGGCTCTTCCTAGCTATGCTACGTTATTATAGAATATAGCAATTCTAATACTTAGAATTCTCTCTTCTATAAAAAAAGAGGAATTACTTATAAGTTATATAAAAATCTACCTAAAAACCATAGTTAATTATCTAATTAGATAATTAATAAGAATAAGAATCCTACCTTATATCCCTAGTATTCCTTCTCTCTTTTATATACTTCCTCCTTCTTTTCTATATACTTTACCTATCTCTTTATATAAATTATAGCTTTATTTCTATTAATAAAGGTCTTAAAAGCTTAATTTAGGAATAATTTTATTATAGTATTAGTAATATTATTATTATTATTAATTTACCTAATTTCTTTAATTTCCTACCTTTTATATAATTATTATAGTATTATAATATTAATTATTAGTCTCTTTTCTTTTATAGTACTTAACCTTATAATACACTTATATAATAAAAGAGAATTTATATAAATAATTATTAGTATTAGTAGAATTTATAGCTTTTATATAATAGTCTATAGTATTATACTAATTATATAGGCAATATTTATACCTTAAACTATTATATATAGCTTAGAGGTAAGAGCACTCCTTATAACTCTTTTACTTTTTATAGAGCTATATATTATAATATTGCCTTTTAATATAAAATTTAATATAATTCCTACTTCTTTAGTACTAAGGATAATTATATATCCTAGTTATAAGCTAAGGTCTTTATTATTTATAAAGAAACTATTTATAAAAATATATAAAGCTATAGCAATAAGATTAAATAAAATATACCTTAATTTATAGTAATAATACTATATTTACCACTAAATCCTTCTATTTAGATAATTTATATTAGATTTATTAGGATTTTAGACTTATATAGTAATAAAAAGGTTAAATATAGCCTTTAGTTAATAAACTAATAATATATACACTCCTTATACTCTTTATTTAATATATTATTACTTTATAGTTAGCTTATTAGGTTTAATAACTTTAAACTTTTTACTTTACCCTTTTTAGTAGAGTTTAATATAATTTCTATTAAATCTATATAAGATATACCTATTAAAGATAAGGGGTTTAGTTAGTATTAAAACTTATTTAGGTTTTACTATAAATTCTACCTTTTTTAATTCTAATTCCTTTATGTTTAAAAACTTTATATTACTAAAACTAAGAGTATTATTTATTTATATACTAATTACACTAAAGCATTTAATTATATTAAATACTATTAAGAAATATAGGTTATATATAGAAGTAATTATTATTAGCTTTTTATAGTAATAGTAGAAATAGGTTACTTACTAATATATACTAGCTTTAGTAATACTATAAAGAAGCTTTATAACTTTTATTATAATATTCTTTAGGTATAAATATATAATTTATATTAATAATTTAGTAATTATTAAGCAATTTAGTATTATTTCTAATTAAATATATGCTTATATAATATTCTATAACTATAAAAAGATATAATCTCTTATTAAAGAAGGTATTAATATAATAATAAGCCTTTAGCTTACTTATTAAATTATTAGGGATTATATTAAAATCTATGCCTTTTTTATATTACTATAGCTTTATATTACTAGCCTTAATTCCTTATATAGCTTATTTATACCTTTCCCTTTAATTTCCCTTACTATTTAAAAGTAAAAAAGATATTAATTACTATACTTTTCCTTATTAAATATAATAAATTTAAAGATATCTCTTACTAGTAAAGTATTAATTTCCTTTTAATTAAATATTTAAATAGTTATTCTTTAGTAATAATCTTTTCTTACTTATATAGATTAATTACTAGCTTTTAATTACCTTTTTTTTTTTAGTAAAGAAACTTATAGTATTAAGTTCCTTATTATTCTAGTTAGAATTATTAGTATAATTTAAAATAAATAGGTACTTTCTAGGTTTTCTATATCTTTATTATAGTAGTTTTTATAGTAATTAACCCTTATTTATATTAGTATTCTTTATATTATCTTTCTTATCTTTATTATTAATTCTTTTTATATTTATAGGCTTTTTTAAGTTATAATAGTATAGCTTTATTATTATTAAGCGGAATTTTATAGCTTTATAGGGTAATTCTATAGTATAGGTTTTATAATTAAATAATAATAATTTATAAGGGCTATACTAACCTCCTTTCTTACACTAAATATAAACTTTTAATTATAGTAATAGTAAGTGTAATAAGAGGGTATTTAAACTATTCTATATATTAAAGGCATTAAAGACTTACCTTTATATAAGGTAATGCTAAGCTTTATTAATAGCTTTCTATAGTAAATTAGCTCTTTATATTATTAAAAGACTTAGGGGGGAATTATATAATATTTATAAATATGCTTTAAATATAAGTAAAGTTATTATAAGGCTATCAGGTTTAGTAGAGTTATTAATAGCTTTAATAGCTATTTATAGTCTCTAGAAAGGGCTAAGGAGGTTTCCTATCTTATTCTTAATAATATTATATACTCTTTAAAGGGAGGTATAATATCTTTTAACTTTTTTAATGCTATAATATGCCTTAATAGAAATCTCCTCTATATTAATAGCTAGTTAGTATATAATATACTAAAATTCTATAGAAGTAAAGTTCTTTTTAGTATTATAAATAATATTATTTAAAGGACCTAAATAAGTATTAATTTAGTACTCTTTTAATATATTCTATATATCTTAAGCCTTTTACTTTTAAGGCTTAAGGAAGTGTATAGCTTAGAATATAGTTACTATATTAATAATATATAATATAGGTTTATTATTAATTTAAAGAATATTAATAATAATTTTATAGTTAAAGTTTATATTATTTTTTAATATAAACTTTAATTATTCTAGGGCTTTACTATAAAGTTAGTATTAATAGTATTTAGAGGAGAGTCTTTTAATAATTCTATTAATTACTAATTTACTAGCTTTTTATAAAAGCTTTATAAGTTTAGTAACTAAGAAATAGCTAAAATATTAGTATAATTAATATATTTTAGCCTCTAAAAGATAGAAAGTAATAGCTTTATTAGCCTATAGAATCCACTAAAGGTATTCTTATTTTTATATAATTAAAACCTTCTTTATACCTTAAATTAGTATATTTTTAAGGTTATTAAGCTTTATATTTATTTAATTTATATTAAAGATATAAAATAGAAAGGGGGTAGCTATATTAAGAATATAGAATTTAATAGTTCTAAAGGTAGTAGAAGTATATAAGATTCCTAAAGAAATTACTAAACCTATACTAAAGTTAACTATATATTAGCTAGTAAGCTTAATTTTTAAATATAGTATAATTCTTTATAAAGCTATAGCTTATAGTGCTCCTACTATAGAAATCCCTACTACTCCTATATCTAGCATAATTCTATAAAAAATATTACTAAAATACTAGTTATTCAAAATAAAGTAATCTATCTTAAGGGATTCCTTCTATATTATAAGGGTTATATTAAATAATTTATAAGTAGTTATATTATTCTTAAGTATGTATAAAAGGGATTAGGCTTAAGAAAAGATTAGTTTATTATAGAAATCTATTTAATTAAATACTTTAAATAAACTTATTAGTAAATATATAAGAAATTATATAAATATTAGCTTAAGAGTTATAGTATTACTTATTAGTATAGTAATATAGGCATTTAATGCCTTTTAAGCTAGGTGCTTATCTTCCTTAGCATTAGTTACCTTAGGTTTTCCCTTATATTTAAAGAAAAATATATTAAAACTATATTTAAAGGGAATTTCCTTATAGTTCTTACTCTTCTATTAAAAATCCTTAGCTTTCTATTATTTCTATTTTATATAGGATATTAACTAATATCCTACTTATTAATATATAAAACATTTATATAAAAAGTATAATTCTTATAGTAATTAGCTACTTAGGCACTAATTAAATAGTTATTTATATTACTAATTAATAAATATTATTTTATTATTATTTTTTCTTATATTTAGTATAAAAGATAGCTATTATAATGTTTTAATTAATTTATTAGTATATAAGTATTTATAGAGGTTTCTAATAACTCCTTTATAGGTTAGAGTAAGGTTAAATATAATAAGCTTATATTTAGGAACACTATTAATAGCAGTAATAAGCTATTACTAAAGCTTTATATTTACTATAGAAGTATTAAAGATTCTATAATAAATATAGTAAAGTTATTTTAGTATTTAGTTAAGGTATTAAAGCTTAGTCTTTTTATAGTTATTAGTAATAACCTTTTAAAGGGAAATACTATTCTATTTAATATAATAAAACTATTAGTTACTTTTAGTTTTAAAGTAATTCCTAATAATATTAATAAGGTTATAAATTATTAATTCTTTTCTAGTAAGTTTATTAAAATAGTAGGTAAAAGCATTCTTTTTTAATATAATTAAAAAAGCTCTTGCCTATAATGTCTATAAAATATTATTTTATATATATTAATCTTTAAAGATATTTATCTTTAAAATAATAAAGTTATATAGTTTTCTACTATATTTCTTATTAATTATATAGCTTTTATTAATTTCTTTAAGAATATAGTAGATTTAGTTAAAGGTTAGGTTTATTAGTAGTATTAACCCTTTTAGTGGTTTTACCTAGGCTTTCTATATTAATAAGTCTAGTAACTTAAATTCCTTATAAATCTATTAATTAATTAATTAGGAATTATTAATAATACTTTTTACTTATAAGGGAATAGGAATTTATAATTAGTATTATATAAATTAACTAAGAAACTAGCGTTTAATCTGCTCTTTTAATACATTAATAAGAGCAGTAAGGGAAGTAGTATATTATATGCCTTATATTAATAAAATTAGTATACTATTAGTAAAAAGGAAATTTTATAAGTTCTTTTATAGTATTATTAGTATTTATTAAAAATCTTTAGTAGTTTAACCTTTAAAGTCTTTATAAAGAGCATTAAAGAGTTAAAGGTTCTTCTACTTTAAAATATTATACTAATAGAGGATAAAAGTAGCCTAATTATTAATATACTACTAATTCTTATATTTTTTTAGTATATTATCCTAGTATACTTTCTATTCTAGGGTAAGAATATCTATATATTTATAAATAATCTTAAGGAGGGAGTTTAGTAATACTTATAATAAAGCAGTATTAAGGGCACTTTATATAAGATTTCTTAATAAATCTTAGAATTCCTTATTACTTCTATATAAAGATATCCTTATAATTAAATATTTAATATAGTTTTTAACTAGCTTTAGTTAAGATTTAGTGTTCTAGTTTTATAATCCCTATATAAGCTTTAGTATAATAAAGGGTTAGTTAGTAAGATAAATAAAGGTTTTCCTATAAATAATAGTATAAATTATAAGGAATTTTATATTCTAAAAGGTTAATACTAGCTAAACTAGCAAAGGAATCTATTTCTATTATAAAAAAGCTACATTTTTAAAAGTCTAATACTAGCTAAACTAGCAAAGGAATCTATCTTCTTTTAGTATAAATTCTCTCTATAAGTATAATAGAAGTTCTATCTCTTCTAAGTAAATTCTTATAAATCTATAGAATAATGTATTCTAAGAATAAATATAACCCACTAATTAGTGTTAGTATTCCCTAGGATACTAGTAATTCTCTAAGGAATACTAGGTAAATCTAAGACTTAATAATATAACGTAGGGTCTAGGAAGGTATTTGCAAAAAAGGTCTAATTTCTATTATAATTAATGCTATTTAAAGGGGCATTTTATAGCTAGCGTTAAAGCTACGAAAATGCTATTAGATTCCGCAGTGAAAACTCTACACACACGGACCAATTAGAAGAGTCGGATTCCGCGGCTAATGTGGCCGCGAATCCGGCTCTTCCTAGCTGTGCCACGTTGTCATAGAATGCAGCGATTCCAACATTTATAGTAAGCCTATTATAGCCCTATATAAGGGGTATAGCTATTTTTAGTAAATATATATTAGTATTATAATATTTACTAGCGGATATTTATAGTATTTATAGTTATATTAGTAAGTAGGTATACTAAGGCTAACTTAGATTCCCTATAATACCTTAGTTATATAGTATTAAAAGTTTTATTTTCCTAAGAAGCCTATAGTTAGTTAGTTAGTATAAAGTAAGGGATTTATTTAGTTTAAAGAAACTATTATATAAGGTAGTAAGCTAAGGGGCTCTAGTTAAAGGCTAAGTAAATATTATAGTAATTATATATTAAGGGTATATTAAGTTTATAAAGGCAGAGGTAGTTATAGTTTAGGCAGTTAAGAATAATATAGTAGTGATTTTTTATATTATTTTAGTATTAATAAATTAGGGAGTTTACCTTAGGTATATATTAGGTATAGAGAAATACTTTAAGGCTAATTTTTTTAGTGTATATTTAAATAAAGGTAGCTAACTTATATTTTATAAGGTAGTTATATAGCTATATAGTCTTATAGGTAGTGTAGAAGTTAGGCTTATATTTAGCTACTATAGGGGTATATTAGGGCTAATATATATATACTACTATATAGTTTTAGTGTTATTAGTTCTTTTAATCTTATTTAAGTTCTTTAGCTAGTAAAAGGGTATTAAAGTAGGTAGCTAGGTAATAAAATAAGGGACTATAAATTAGAGGTATAGGGCTATAGTAATAGTATTATTATTATTAAAGGTATTTAGCTATTATAATATAGGTAGCTTAGATTTAGTTAATTATTCTATTAGCTTTAATTTTATTATAATAGTAGTAAGTATAATAGTTTAGGTAGAGATTAACTAAGAGGATAGCTACTTTAGTTTTAATTAAGGCTTATAATATAGCTTTATAGGCTTTAATTATAGTTTATAGGCATTTAAGCTATTCCTTAGTAAATTCCTTTATAATACCCTTAGCTATATTACTATAGCTTATTAAAGTATAGTATATATCTATACTATAAGTAACTAGGCTTTAAATTACTTATATATATAATAAGTATATATTATAAAGGGGGCACCCTTAGGTTAATACTATAAGGGCTATAAAGGCTAGCTATTATTAAGTAAGCTTTTTTATAACCTTTTTACTATACTCTTTTTAGTAAAGCTTATAGTAAATCTATATACCTAGAAACTAAGTAAACTAAACTAGCTAAATTATAGTAATATTAAGTTAAACTAATATTATAATAGTGTAGTAATAGTATATAAAGTATAAAAGTTTACTTTTTTATAAGTTAAACTTAAGGCTAAATTTATAAAACTATAGCTAATAAATTCCTTAAGTATCTTTAAGATAGGTTTAGGTTTTCTTTAATATATAGCTAATAGTAAGAATATTTATATTCTTTAAGAATTTAATAATAAGAGTATAGTCTATCTTATATAGCTAGGTATAAAAGGGGGTTATATATAATAAAAAAAGAATTAGGGAAACTAAGGATCCTTATAGGATTTTAGTAGTTATAAGTAAAGTACTTATTAATTAACTATTAAAGTAAAGAAAAGCACTATACTTAAAGGTAAAGGCTTAGGTTTATATTACTATTTAGTTAGGGATACCTAGGGATATTATAATATAAAGGAGGTAGTAGTAGTAAATAATATTAAACGCTACTAAGATATTTAGCTAAAGAAGTAATATAATCCTACTTAGGCCCTATATTATATACACTACCTTTATAAAAATGCTAAGGGTATTTTAGGAAATTTATTTACTTTATTACTTATTTATAAGTTAGGTAAGGTGCCTTCTTCCTTAGTAGTATATATAATTTAACTTATAACTATTACTTTTAAAACCTTACCTATAATGCTTAAAAGGGATATAGATTACTAGGTATTAATATATTATATTTTTATAAAGGGTTTCCCTAGTTTATAAAGGATTATAACCTTTACTTTTTAAAATAAAGCTAGGTAGTATTTAACTTAGTAGTAAGTATTAAAAAGGTATATAAATACTTTAGCTAAAGGGTAGCTATAAGCTTTTAAAAATTCTACTAAAAGCTTATTAAGCTTAGGTACTTTTTAGCTAATTAGGTTCTTAATAATAATAATAATTTTATTCTTATTAAATTCTTTAAAAATAAGGAATAGTATAGTATTAAGTTAGGCTCCTAGTAATTTTAGTATATTATTTATATAAGCTATTAAGGGGGGGAAGAAGTAGTTAGTAAGTATTACTATTGTTTTACTATAAAAGTTAGTAATAGCTATTTTATTATATTTATAGTAAAAGAGTATTAGAATTTAAAGAGAGTTAAGGGGAGGGCTACTATAAAGGTAAACCTAGTATTTAAGTTTCTATAAAGTAGTATTACTAATAGTTATAAACTTTACTAAATACTACTATATATTCCTTTTTTTCTCTTAAATAATATAGGCTTATATTACCTTTATATTAAATATAGCTTATTAGTTAGTATTTATATAGTTTACTTACTAGTATCTCTAAGCTTATTTAGTATTCTCTATAGCCTCCTTAACTTTAGTATTCTACTAAGGTTACTTATAAAGGCTACTATAAAGGCAGTATAGGGTTATAAGCTATATAATTAACTTAAGTTTAAATATAATTTATTTAGTAAAGGTTTTTATATTAGCTATTATATTAAGTAGTTCCTTTAGGGCTTTATATTAAAACTAATACTTAGCCTCTTTAGTAGTTATATTAATATTTATTTCCTTTTAATAGTATTAAGGAGTTTTATTATTTATATAGTTTATATTAATAATAATATAAATAAGTTAAGAGATATAGTTAAAATTAAATAAGTTTAGTTTACTTAAAAAGTTAATAGAAAGGTTAGGGGTTAATTAAGTATAGTTAATAATATTACTTTATTTTTCTAAAGAATATTAAGTTATCTCCTCTTAAGGTATAGTAAGTTTAAGGTATTATTAAGTTATAAGTATAAATAGTATATTATAATTAGGGGAGATATATTTATATATATCCTAAAGAGAGTAGTAAAGATTAAAGTTCTTTATAAATATACTATAGTTTTATATTAAAAGCGCTATAAAGTCTTTAAAAAATATAGTTTAGTTTTATTTATAGGTAGGGGAATATATTAAGTATATATTAATACTATAAAGGGTAACTAAGTATTAGTTATTATTAGTATATATTAACTATAACTTAGGTTTATAATAGTAATAAATATATATAGCTATATAGCCTCTTTATATAATAAGCTAGTAATAGTTTAAGCTTAAGGCTAAGAAGAGTTAGTTATTACTATATAGTTTTTATATTATAATTATATTAGTCTTAGGTTAGAAGCTTAGTATAGTATAAATAAGATATAATTTCTTTTATATATTTTAATATATAATTTTTATTATTTTAGTATAATAAGGGTAGTTTATAAAGTAAAGCCTATTAAGCCCTTAGTAGGTTTTAGTTAGGGCTATAAGTAGTAATTTAAAGCTCTTTATAGTTATAAAAAGAGTGCTATAAAAGTTTAGTTATAATTCTAAAAAGTAGGTTTAGCTACCTACTAAGTGCTTATTATACTTTTAAAGAAAGGCTTTATAAAAAAGTAGGTTATTAGCCCTTTAGTAATATTCTTAAGCACTAACTTTAGTTTATTTATTAATATTAAGGTTAGCTAGAATAGTAAATATATTAAATTAATTTAGATAGGTAGTCCTTAACTTAGCCTACTACTTATTTATAATAATATAAAATTAAAACTATACTAATGTTGAAAATAACAGGGTTATTTACAGGGGATTCCTCACTATTAGTGCTATAATTATAGCGCTGATAGAAGCACTTTATAGGGGGCTT
>SRPW01000044.1:0-55107 GCA_018360225.1 Claviceps pusilla | reverse complement strand
TTTTCTTTTCTTTTCTTTTCTTTTCTTTTCTTTTCTTTTCTTTTCTTTTCTTTTCTTTTCTTTTCTTTTCTTTTCTTTTCTTTTCTTTTTTCTTTTTTCTTTTTCTTTCTTTTGCTGGCATGCCGCGAAACGCTCTTCTGTAACCTTGCCGTCCCGAGACCACATTATCCGACACCACCAGTCAATCAACCAACCAACCAACCAACCAACCAATCAGTCAATCATCATCAGAAGCAGCAGCGAGCCAAGAATTAAAATGGTAGACAGGCAGTTGACGAGTGACATCGACGGCGGCAGCTTCTATCCAAAGCCCCATTCCCCCAAATGCTCTTCTATTTCGCAAATTGTTATCTCTATGATATGCATCCAGTTCCCATTTCCTGCATCGGAAAACACCCAAAAATGCCCATAGTTGTAAAAATGCCAAAAGGACAAAAACTCCAAAAAAAAAAAAAAAAATCAAACCATGCCCCATGCCTCATGTCCAGTGCGGCAGGAACACAGACTCTGAGTAAAACCAAGCCTATCTATGTGATATACCAAGACTTCGGCGCGCTCATCCCCTCTCCTTCTTCATTGTTTCACATTTGTATGCTCGCGGCTGACCTCGTCCGTCTCTGCCACGTGTAAGAAAGAAACATTCCTCCCCATGCCAGTATTTTTCTGTGATATTTTGTGTCCTCAAATTTCCTCAACAACCAAATGCTTCGAGCATCTTGCTCCATCGCGTACATGCCTTTGCACATCAATAAAAAGAACAAAACAAAAAAAGAACATGCCTTCAGCAAGCCGAGTTTGTTGATGGTTAAAGTAGAAAGCCTCGAGAAGCAGTTGCTCGAATAGAGAACCCTCTCAGAGGAGATCCAAGCATAGCCTGGATAAAGAAAGAAAGTAGAAAGAAGAAGCAATGCCACCACCGTACTCCATGTTATCCTGACGCCTCAGCGACCGCACAAGCTCTCTAAGCCCATCACGGTGAAGAAAAATGAAAGATAAGAGGGATAGAAATCCATGACGAAAAAAAAAAAGACTTTGAACGTCATCCGCCCTTGTCATTTGTGACACAAATTTTCTTCAGAATGAGATCCAAGTAACTGAGATGTTTCCATTCAGCATCAAGTATGGACCAAGCCGGCCCAAACTTGCTAACCAACCCCCACCCCCTCTGTTTAATTTTTTTTTTTTAAAAAAAAGAAAAAGAAAAAGAAAAGTAAAAAAGAAAGGAAGGAAAGGAAAGGAAAAGAAGGAGAAAAAAGGAGAAAAAAGGAGAAAAAAAAAAAGGAGAAAAAAGGAGAAAAAAGGAGAAAAAAGGAGAAAAAAAGGAGAGAAAGAAAAAAACTTTCGCATATTCATAAATCATTTCAAATCTCCCAATATGTACTTATAGAGCTTGTTGTCATAGATTCAGGACTTTCGCCAACAGCAGCAATGCCGTCATTGTAATTAGGCATCCAGAAAGCTGGGTCTTCCTCTACCATTGAAATGGTTCCGACGGCAACATTGTTGTCAGAATTCTTGCTGTAGAAACTGTCGTAGTCAATACTAGTCAAGTCAGTCGAACTTCCGACTATGTTGGTCGCTTGACGGAGAAAATTACTCGAGCCAAAGCCCCCATCAAGATCCCCATCTCCATTGCCCATGAAATCTTCAACTTCTGATACCTCGCCAGACGTTGACGTCGTGTTGGCAAGGTGAGGGAGCTGTTCTGAACCGCTCCCGAAATCAAACACACCGTTGAAGCTTCGGGCTCCGGCTTGGCTGTAGCTCGACGGAGCAAAATTCTCCGACTTTGCCTCGCCAAGATCGTAATGACTCCAGTCCACCGAAGTAGTGCTGAGACCGGCGCTGAAGATCGGGCCGTCAACTTCAGAAGGGACGCCGGAGCCAAACATTTCAAACGTATTTTTGCCCGCATAGGGAGGATAGTCGATTCTCGAAAGGTCGAGTGGCGGCAGTCTGCCGGGCAGGCTGGGCAGGCTAGTGAAGCTGCCGCTCGACATGAGGGGCGAAGCAGTTTCCGACTTGACTCTGCGCTGTTCGCGTGCTGTCGCCGCGCGGGATCGATGGCTGAAAGATTCTGGTAGAGGGCTGTCCTGGTACAGCATGTTCTCCGAGCTGGTACCCAGACTGCCGGCGCTGGTCGCAGAATTGACCCGGTTGAGCTGGTAAGGACCGCACTTTAGAGCAGCTCTATTGTGCTTGGATGCAGGCTTGTGATTACCATTTTGATCAAATGACATGAGGCCATCCGAGTGAACCGTGTTCGCTCGTCGTCGTCTGACAGATGGTTTCGGACGGGGAGCGGCGACCGTCAACGGATCAGGATGCGATTCAGTCTCGGGAACCGTGTCCAGAGAGGGCTCCTTCTTGAAAGAGCATGTGCAGCGACCGCCATGATTGCAGCAACAGGTCTCTGCAAATGGGATCGAGGAATTAGAAACTGGCATGGCCAAAAGATTATGCGGGCGTGTAGATTGGGGCTTCGGTGTCAGTTCAAAGTCATCATGTGAAGCTTACCCCTGTGTCCGTCAACGTGCTGTTGTAAGTGAGCACACTTGCTTGTCTTCTCGCCACAGTCACACTTGATATGCGCAGACCGCGACTTCCGCATCGTGCGACAGTGGTTGCATTGTGACACCGGACGACCCTTCTTGTTGATATGCTGAAGCGGGCGATCTGTGAGGGACAAGAGGATTTGGTCAGTCAGGTGTCTACAAGATCTTACGTATAAAGAGAAGAATGAAAATCGGAATCCCTAAAGTGGTGGTTTGCTTTGTCTCTTCTTTCTCTTCTTCTTCTTCTTCTTCTTCTTCTTCTTTCTCCTTTCCTTTCCACCCCTCCGTCCCATTCTTCTTTGGCGAGCTCTTCTTTGGCGAGCTCATGCAGATCAAAGCTACAGTCCATTGCTTGTGCGAGGGTGGTGTTGCCACTGATACACAAGTGTGCGGGCGCGCTTTGAACTGAGGGAGTGGCGCACAAACGGCGCAGCCAACACCACATGGGAGTCTTTTCGGTAGAGGCATGGCAACTTACCAGAATGTTGGCAATTGCTTACCCGATGGCCACGGACACAGGCCTCGCAAGCGTATTTCTCGCCGTCTATCAACATGGTTCGCTAACGTGGTGGCTGTGCCGTGTGCAGACTGTGACTGTTTCTTTTCTTTCTTTTCTTTCTTTCTTTCTTTTTCTTTTCTTTTTCTTTTTCTTTTTTTTATTGTAAATGTTGTGGAAATAAAAGAAGAAGAAAGATAGAAGACGATGAATAGAGAAGCGTCGAAGTGGGCGTAGATGTGCGTTTAGGTTGGCCCGAATGACGGTGGCACTGTATACAATAAAGTAATCAAGTAGGCATACTATGAAGCTGAGTCAGTGCTCGTCATTCGGAAAGAAGAAGGGGGGGGGGTGATGATCCTGCGGCCCTCCAAACGCAACAAGGGCCGGCGGCTGCCACCTCAGTCACTTTGAATTCTGGAACATGGCGCTGTGGGCAACGTACTGGACAAGGTTCTATTGACCGAACAAGATGTCGATGTCCATTCGAACAAAGTAGGAACTAGCAAGGCTGGAGCGGAGCTTGCCTGCACGGCAGGGTGCTTCAGAAACGGCTGTGAGCGGGACAGATGCACGAGAACGCAAATGCCAGTGGACCACAGACCAGGTTCCAGTAGTGCCCCGTATTATTACTCCGTCCTGAAGCTTCACGGGCCGTTTGTCTCGCTCGGCGTCTTGTTGGGAAACTGGAGACTTGACTGGAGACCGGCGGCGTCGACACAGCAGGGCACAGCAGGGCACAGCAGGGCGACCAGGGGTCTCGGTGAAGGCTCTCTCTCTCTCGTCCCCGGTTAATGAACGAGTTCTGGGGGCCCACGGTGCTGCCGTTTCGAGGAGGAAGCGCGTGGAGACGCAACAGGAAAGAACTTGCAACGTTGTTGGACACCACGCAGGACGGCTGCACGGAAGCAAGTAGGTTGGTCCTCTTGTTGTAAATGGGTCAATCCAGATGCCGCGAAGGGACGGACTTCACAAAGACAGAGAGTGAGAGCGCGAAGACGAAGAATCCGGGGGCAGGGCAGGGCAGGGCAAGGCAAGGGACCGAGGCGGAATATAAAAATCCCAGGGCTCGGCAATGGCGTTTCCATAATGGATATTGTGCTGATTTCTGCCTACGCATCGGGGTCGGTCGGGTCCTGGGAACGGGAGTCAAAGGGACTTGGAGCCGACCCAGACGTGGAAAGGACGACAGATTTGGGAGCAGAGGCGGCCGGGCGTTGAACAACAACCACTAACCGAAGGTGCCAGAGCAGGGCCCTGGCTGGCGCTGATGCTGGAGTCCAGGGACCATGGACCATGGACCGAGGAGCAGGCGGCCACACGGGCAGACGGGTCGTTGTGGGAGCTGGACGTCTTGATTGTGGAGGACGACTTCACTCACGAGTTGGACGCGTGTGAGTGGGAGACGGCCGCAGCTGGTCGATGATTGATGCAGACGTGCAGCTGAAGGAGCATGAGTGGGTGGGAAGTGGAGCCCTCGTTCTTTCTTTCGGGGTTCGAATTGGCTTGGCAAATCTGGCAGTTCGTTTCGGGCAGCTCCTTCCTTGGGCCCCGGTCGCTCGTTTCGTTGATGTCCCCGCAAGGCGGGCGACCAAGGGCCACTAACGGCCACCAAGGGCCACCAAGACGACAAACAATGGAATACATCCAGTCTGGTTTTGTCCCTTCATCGTCATTTGTCAATTCCCAGAGTTTGAAGGAGGGACATTTGAAGAAAGACGACATGGCCCGCCAAGCTAGTCTGCGGGTGTGGGATGGACAACAACAGGTCGGGAGCCTTCTTCCATCGATCCAATCAATTCAAGCATGACAACCCGCGGCAGCAGCTGCGTACCGAAGTACTTAATGTAGGTCTAAGTTTCGTGGTTACTCAGGTAAGCAGGTACTTCTCTTATTCCAGAGTTGCAGTTGCAGTCCAAGTTGTAGCGCCACCCGCACCCCCAGCCTGACCAGCAGAAATCTGCCGATGGGTGATGGCCAAAGGGGCATTACTACTCTTTGTAGTATTGATCAAAGTAGCCTTGACTCGACTGAATGGAGCGAGCTGATGCTTTCGTGGTTCATTTTTGTTTTATTTTTTTATTTTTATTTCTATTTTATTTTTCATGTATGTATCTATTTATTTTGATTCTCCCCTCCCGCAAGGACACACGGGCTCGAGGGAATGTGGGATGGGGAAGGGATGGGTTGGGTTGGGAACCGGGGTAGCGAGGCCGTTGAACAGCGGCACTTCCGGTGATAGCAGAAGAAGCCAAGCATTACTGACGGTCACCTGTAATATCAATATCACAAGGCCCTCCAGCGCAATAACACGGGAAAACATCAGACATTTGAAGATGGACAAAGCACGAACCAAGGGGCCGTTGGAGGTGAAGAGGCAGGCGAACGGGCAGGCGGGCGGACGGACGGACGGACAGGCGGAGGGGCGGGCGGACACCGAAATGCAACAATGCAACATTGTAGCAGTACAACAATGCAACGGTACAGTAAGAATGGGCTGCGCGAGCATGTCATTGCATAAACCCAAGAGTAGCTAGGTGCCTAGCTGTGGTTTCATGGGATTTCATTTCCTCGGCTATTGCATAATCGCGGGAGCAGCAACGTAAGAGCAAGATACAACTCGACGGATCAAGACGACAGCAGATACACATACAACACACTTGCATGCGATAAAAGGGTCCAGAACCCACTGCCCATTGCCCACTACCTACTATATACTACGTACTACCTGCTACATACCACCTCTAGGGACTTTAGGTAGATTACCAAGTGTTTGACGAGTTGTCGCATTGCGGGTCGTCGTATGAGCCAACAACAAGACAACCTGGGAAGGACAAGGCGCTTTGGCACAGAACATTGGAATGCTCCCCAGTGCCAGCAGCCGGCCGCCCGGCCGCCCGACTGTCCCAGCCGTCCAATCGCCGCCCAGCCGTCTTTGTTGCGCTGGCAGCAGCCCCAAACGTCGGATGGTCGGGACGAGACGGAACATGAAGGCGCAGAAACCAGCTGCAACACCTGCGACACCTGCAACACCTGCGACACCTGCAACACCTGCGACACCTGCGACACCTGCAGTACCTGCCCGCTGCCCGCTGCCCGCTGCCGGGCCGGTGCTGCTGCTAGATGTCGTCAACGTGCAGCCAGCCACACAGCCACGATTCCATGTTGGCCGGCTTGCACTGCCTCTGGCCGGGAAAGGCGACTGGACTTGGGCGGCATGGAGTAGGACCGACAAGCGTGTGCGCGTGTGTGCGCGTGTGTGCGCGTGTGTGTCTGGTACCTACTTTTGATCGTCAAGTCTGATAGGCTGCTGCCCGGATAGAAGTGCTCAGTCTGGTGTCTTTCATGTCAATTTTGGGAAAGAAAGGGAAAAAAAAGAAAAGAAAAGAAAGAAAAAAAAAAGTAAAAGATTTCAATCGTCGCCAGCCAATTGGCAGCGCGCCCCAGGCGCCCCACCCCCACCTCCCTAGTACCTACCCAAGCCCACAATAAATGCGCCGACTCAAGCAAAAGTTGGGCCGAATGGAACGAAAACCTCGAATGGAACTGCTGCTCTGCAATGTGCATTCCATGTTCCCGCCTGCAGCCCCTCCCTCCACTCTCGTCCACCAATGAACCAATGAGCCTCTGCATCTTTGTTTGACAACCACATCAACCACCATCCAAACATGCTGCCCGATACAAGAGCTCATGCGAGCAGTCTTCTTCTGGGTCAACCAACTTCCATCATTTGCTGCTTCTCAGATTGGCGGCCCTTTCCCTGGAGCCGAACCAGTCTCGAGACACGCAGCATATCAGATCACCCCATGCCGGCATTCTGCGGCGGTCATGGCGAGGATGGCGAGGGGCACCGGGAATCGCGGGACAGCTTGGAGAAAAAGAGAGGGCTTAGATGAGATGTGCACGTTGCCCAACCCTCTCTGTCTTGCTGTTGTTGCTGCCGAACCAAGCTGGCCCTAGCCATGGGCACGGGGAGGAGAACGGACTGGAGGGTCATCGAGTTGTCATGTCTGGTCCAACTTGACAGGTGTCTTCCAAGCAGATACACACACACACACTGTGGCACACGACTGGATCGAGAGATAATGAACCAAGTTTTCTTTGGATCCTACCATTCAGACGCCCGTGCCGCGAAAGCCACCGAGCTTTGGGTGGGAGCTGGTTCGTGGCCTCCGTGGCCTCTGTGGCATCCATCGCCTCCATCGCCTCCATCCATTCACGAACGCTGGTGATGGGTGGTTGTTTGGCGCCTGAAGAAAGGGCTGGTCTCGTCACCTCAAAGCCAGATTGAGCACAAGACTGGCATCCCAACCCGTGTCGAGGAGCGGTAGGTACTGACGTGTAGAGGTGGTGAGTGAGTGGATCGGAAATTGTAATAGCGCGTGGACGAAGGGGGGACGCTCCAACGGAACATGAAGAGCATGAAGAGCATTAGCCGTCACCAAAGCGACGGCAGTTGACGGCATTACGCCCAGCTGCACGTGTGTTGTGTCCGTCCAGTGGTGTGCAGCCCTGGCATTTTGCTGACGGAGAGCGGAGTAAGAAGGAACACTGAACCACTCCGCACGGGCCAGCCAATTGTCAATTCGTCCATTTCGTTCCATTTCGTTCCATTTCGTCAATCCCGATTCTCATTATGCCAAAACGATCGTCACGGCCAGCGCCAGCCCCAGCATCAACGTAAAGGTAAAGGTAAACGTAAACGTAAACCCTTCCCGTGCTGTTTCCCGTGTGGTTCTTTTTTAATCAAGCCCTTGACATTGAAACTACTCGCGACTTTGGCGGCGCAGCAGCACACCAGCACACCAGCACATGACAGCCGGTATCATCATCACCTTTTGATGTTGACGTCAATGGAAACTCCCCCGAACAAGATCCCTTCGTCGAGTCCTGCATCCAAGACAGCTGACATGACCGACGCACTTCTGCAGCTCTGGCCAAATACCATCCACCCGCACGGCTGCATGCGCCTACCTATTTTCGGACAGCATGGCTGCCACGACGGGGGTATGACAGGCACCACCTCACGTAGCTCATGTTGATCATATTTGGACTGATGATGTCGACATGCATCCTGATCAAAGTTCGAACCCCTCCAGGCCTTACTTAGCTCGATGCAGTCTTGTCTGCGATGCAACAATGCACATCGAATGGAAATGACGACTGCTGGCTGGCAACACCACCATCAACGGCGTTTTCCATCTCCAGCTGAAATGGAAATTTCTTTCTACAGCCTGTTTGTTGCTGGCTAGCCACACCAACGCTTACACCACCATCCAGTTTCCATGGCGACACATGCTTTCCGACTACAATCATCTCTCTCCAGAGTTTTATCTGATACTTGGGGACCGGACATCGGACATGGCCGACCCGCGCACAGCTCTCATTGGGGTCTTTGGTTCAATTTCATGTGAATTACAATAAGTTTCCAGGCGTCAAATCAGGTATCACCGATTACCCCCCCCCCCCCCAAAAAAAAAAGGGAAAGGGAGGGGGGTGGTGGTACCTATTCATTTACGGGAGATAGTCCAAGGAGCGAGGACTAACCTGCCACTGCAGATATTGGTATTCTAGCTAACGTAGCGGAAACACAAGGAGGTGTTGAGGGCATGCCAAAATGGACACTATCTTTGCTGATATCGATCAATATTCAGCTCAATATGCGACTCATGCCCGAGGCTATAGCTATACAGCGGTGGGTAAAAAGTGTTTTGCGTACGTACGCCAGGGACTTGGCAAGGCCGCCATGATATTATTCGAATCCCCAGCGCCTGAGTCCTCGGATATCGCCAGCTCCGTCCGACTGGGGCCCTCATCGTGGTAAGGGATTTTGTTTCAATATGCGACGGTTCACTGTTAATAGAGCTTCCGTGGCTGGGTGCGAGATAGATGGGCGTGCGATGAGGCCCTTGCGCAAAATTGCGAGAAGCCACCAGGACATGGAACAAGATGGCGCTTTCATGGGTGGCTGGGTGTCTCGATGCAGACCTGGACGTGTTGTTGTGTATGTTGTATGTGAATATGGACGTAGAAGGATGGATAGTCGTAGGTACCTACTTAGGTACTAGGTAGTAGGTAGCTGGTCTGTCTACACATTTGGCTTGCCCATGCTTGCCCATAGTCGCTCACGAGGGATGGATGGGGGGAAAAGAGACACCAGGTTCATCCCCTGCTCACGTGTTGAGTGCAAATGTCGTAAACTCCTACAATGGAGCAGTGATACATACTTATGTAAGTACTTTTTCGTCTTGCTACCAGGCCCTGATTTTGATGCAGACAATACACCAAGTTGACATGCATTTTTTTCCCCCTGGAGTTGGGGTGCATACAAGCCAATCAATGCATACTTACTTACTACGTACAGTACAGTGGGGTTCGGCTTGTGGTTTGCGTTTTGCACCGCTTCCTCGGCGAGTGTGCCTGGCTTTCTTGTCGCATGAAAGAAAAAACGATGGGACGGGGGTTCGTCGAGGGCCAAAGGGCAGCTCGTTGATAAAATTGCATTGCAGCGCCGAGCCGTCTGGTCCTTCAATACTGTCTGGACCTTCCCGAAGTGGCCACAGACTGGGAGAAGAGGTCCAGGGGCGTTGTAACTCGTGAGCCCTTGTTAAAAGAAAAAAAGTTTACCGTCTGGTCTGGTCCTGGAAAGCTGGGCGCAGCTGATTGGACAGCCTCTGCATCACTCATTTTTTTTTTTTCCTTTTTTTTTTCTTTTTTTTTTCTTTTTTTTTCCCCTTCTTTTTTTTTGTTTCTCCTCCCTTCTTTTTGTATTCTAGCGGACCAGAGGTGTGTGTGCGTGTGTGTCTCGGTAGGCCCGGTGGAAAAGAATACAGGTCCGAGTCGCATTCATGGGTACGACGCATGTGTACAGACAGCATCGTACAAGGCCGATCAAGTAAGTACGTTGGGTTGGTGAACGTCAACACACCCCCGTCCCCCGTGCGTGGTGCCGCGGGGCTACCACGGAGTGTTCTAACCGCCACCAGTTGTTGCTGGCATGTGCGCTGTGCTCCAACATGAACGGAGCAAATGGCCTGGGAGCCCGCCCGCACCCGCTCGCACTGTATGTACGACATGTCGCCAGATGTCCCGAGGATGGATCGGAAACCTGCCACATGCGCCTGCGCCTGCAGGCCCTTGGTTTCGTCGGCCGCCGCCAGGCAGTTTCGGCGTTGTGGGGCACCTGGCCTCTGGAGCTCATTGGCCGTGGCGTTGCAATGGCGCTGATCGCGCTGGCCTTCTTTTTTCATGGCACGGAGGGGCCAGGGCCATCTGTCGGCTCGAGTCGGCTTGAAATTGTTCTAGAAGACATTCACGGACCAGCCAGGGCGCCACGGGCTGATCCAGCAGTCCAAAATAGTACCAGACCTCATGCATCTCCAAGACAAGACCGCCATGTAATGGACGATGTGATGCAATGGACTGTCCTGCCGCCCGGACCAATTGCAGCGGGGATGGACCACTTGATGCCATTGTCAAATTGTCACAGAGTGCAAAGTTCCAGATTCTTTACCGTTGCATGCCAATCGCTCGAGCCAACGGCTCTTACATGGACCATGATAGCAGAGACTAGGAAGCATTTTAGGGCTCGTGCAGCCTTTTTTTGTAACCTGCCTTGAGACTCACTTTGGAAGTGTACATACTGAACTATGCACGGTTCTGCTGCTACATTACCCGCTTACTCACACACAGTACTTACCTGCATGCATTGTATGCATGTATGTTGATCGAATTTGCTGCATTTCTGGATCGGCCTGGACTCGTTCGCTGCTCCTTGGCCTCCATCACGTTCCTGGAACGACCCAATTAAAACATGAATGAAAAAAAAAAGAAAAAGAAAAAGAAAAAGAAAAAGGAAAAAAAGAAAAAGAAACACCTGTCGCCTCCACGGTCTGTCGTCATTTGGACCCGAGAGGGGTGGTTCTTTTAGGGGCCTTGTAGCCGCACCTCTACGATCCCAGCGTCGTGTTACTAATTTTAAACAACCGCCATTTGCGCGCCTAGCTCTTGCAGGCGCTTTTGCGGAAGCGCAATCGAAGGGGCTGGACGTCGGCCCTCAGTTGCATCAAAAGCACGTGGGCGCGATGGTTTTCTGCCCACGATTGAGAATGGCCCTGCTAGTCCTTGGACAAGCTTGTGTTGAGAGATGTGTCAATAGATGGAATGGGTACCTCCTTGCTGGGTGCAATCCTGTAGAAAATCGGTATACGAGTAGGTACCTAGTAGGTGCCTACATACCTAGTATGTAGTTCATGTTCCACGACAAGACTTTTCGATGGATCGAGAGGTTAGCGCAGGCCCGACCTGACAGCCAGTTAACATAGATAAGCGGGCTTTCCTAAGATGGCGGACCGTGGCACGGGTCGAGCCTTTCCTACTCGCCATCATCGAAAACGAGTACCGTTATGCTACATGGTGGCACATGAATGGACAAATCGCCCGCCAAGTACTACGTAGGTACCTAGGTAGGTACTATGGTAGGTAAGTACCTACCTAGGTAGGTACTAGGTAGGTAGGTAGGTAGTTGAAAGTAGGTGCATCGTAATACCTATGGGTATATGCAAATGAATTGCAGCGCATATGGACATACACTTGCGCACAACCATACAAGTACGTGGTCCTCTAATCATGGGAAACGAAAAGCCCCGTGTTGATGACGATGATGTCCTCCCCGTTTGACCCTCGAAAATATTTTCACCACGTCGGGCACGTCCTCTTCTTGACCGCCGACCGCAATTAGGCACAGAAGCCCTGACGCACGGACCACGTCCCCACGCGTGACAAGGCGTTAATTCCATAGCCGAAACCAATTTGTCACACACGTGTCCTTCAGGTTGTCCGCATTTCTTTCACTCCCTTCCGTTCTGCTCTTGCAAACCCTCCACGTCTTCCTCTTCCTCTTCCTGCTCCTCCTTCACCATCTGAGCTTTTCTCCGAGCGTGAAAAGCCACGGTGGTCTTGGACCAGTCCTCGCACCCGCCCACATCCCGTTCTCCTGACTCCGAATCTGATGCTATTGTTTTATTTCAAGGACTGGCGGGAATGGAACTGCTTCTGCTTGACCTAGTTCCCCTGGGCTGAGTTCGATGGAATTTTCCACCTGCGTCCTTCGAAAAAGAAAAAATAAACAACCAGTAGCAGCCTGAACCTCGCGGGCCCTGCAAAGCCAGGTCATGATATCGACAGGCACGCAACGCGTTCGGACGACCGTTGATTGGCCAGACTTTCGCTTTCGAAAAGCTGTCAAAGTTGAGGAAAATCAGATGTGCTGGGTCGGGTTGGACGTTCAAGTCGAAGGTGCATATGGCATCTCCCACGCATGATCGCCTCGATGCCAAGAAAGGCGGTCAATTCAAGTGGTCGATCCAGGCTCGAGACCCTTTCTATTCGAATGGCCTGCCTCTCGAGTGGTCAAGTACCTAGGTAGGTATATTGTTGATGGCCAGCGTGCAGACCACGAGGCTTCGTCATCCAGGTTTGCATCCGTGAATTTCTCCTACAGTCCTTTTTTTTTTTTGCCAGATACTACAGCGCTTCGGCATCTGTATATCGACATTCTTTGTCAATTCTCCATTGACCTGGATGTTTTCGCACTGGCATAGAGCAAATAAATCACTCGTTGCTGGGCACCCGGCTTATAGATGTCGTCTTGATCATCATGGACAAGCCGGGAATCAGCTGTAGTGACATGCACCCAGTTGAGTGACCATATGTTGTGAGAAACCGGATTCGTCAAAAGCAGAGCAGGCAGGCAGGCCGGCCGATGGGGAAGTGAAACCCGTTCATGGCCGGTGTAGTGCCAAATAAGTCCTGCGTGTCTGATACGCTTCAAACTCTTCCATGGCCGTGCTTGCTTTGTTTCTTCCCCTTTCCTTCCAGTAGACGTGTAAGACGGTAGGGTAAATACATTGTGTACCTCATCATCCTAGCCAACTAGGTAGATACCTACACGGTCAGCTCATGAGCCGGTTGCATGAAACTCGTCCCTGTCCATCCCCCTATTCACTGTCCTGGACCCTCAGGAAATGGCATCCCCGAACTCGATTTCTCCTTTCCTAAAATTCTCTGCGCAATCAAACAAGATATGTATACAAATCAGTCGCACATCTTCGGGTCTTTCTTTCCCGGTGTCATGGCTGATGAACGCCCAACCATCCCATCCTTGGGCGAAAACGGTATCCCGTCCTCCTCACCCGTGTTGTGTCACGCGCGTCTGCAGGGTAAGTAGGCGGGACAAGGGCGAGGTAAGTAAGATACAACATGATGGATGAACCGTCTTCGACCAACACAGGCCCAAGGCAATGTGTGTTCCTAAAAGCGCATGTCGTCTGTTGGTGTGTATACACTGAGAGATGCTGAGACGTCCCAGTCGTCATGCTGGTCAAGTATAGTAAATAGTTAAACTCGAGGTCGTCGAATCCCCTTGCAGCGCATTGGACTTCTCAAATCACCACCACTGATCGAATACATGACACGAAATAGCCCTTTGCGCTGCACACCAGAACGAAAGAACCAGATGGACACACCGCCTTGTCTATTCATCGCCCTTTTACCAAGCAAGTTGCCTGTGAGCTAAGATGCGGACCTGGAGTAGATATACATTTGTGTATTGCGGACTCGGGGAAGAGGCAAGCCTGTTTCGTTCTACATCTCATTCGAGCTAGTGCGTATATAAAGATTAGCGTTGCTACAAGAATTGAACGATGCCAACGACCGGTATACACTATTCGAAGCGGGTGTTTGCTGTAGAAATGCTTTTCGAGAAACGACGTGTAAAGAGACTCACTAGACGCTTGTTTGCAGAACAGGTCGGACGCAGTGTGGCAGCGAGGGTTGGCGGGTGGACCAACTTGAGTAGACAGAGGGGTGTAAGTGCATAGGAATAGACATTCTTTTAGCAAAATATGCGTATGAAACCGTTTGTTTTTATTTATCAAAATCCAATATTTTGATCTTGCGAGGACGGTGATGGTGCATCGCAGTAACCTTATCACAGGTTGAGAGAGGAACAGAAGGACCTATGCGTACTCAACGCTGAGTTTTATCGTTTAATATACAATATCATGTCTCACAGGCAGTCAGAATGTATGCTACGCATGAAGCGGTAGGCCGGCTTTATAGTCTCGTCGGGCCAATGGCTACACAGAGATGATCTGTCCTGGTTGTTACGTTCAACGCCAGTGCGACACACTAATTGCAACAAAGGTCCAGTCTCTGAACCTGCCAGGGGTACTTGACCGGCGGGAACAAAAGTGGATTGACCTCAACAGTTTGATGCTGATATCTTTTTCTAGAAATGCCCGAAAGCGCTGTGTCCCGGAACCTGGTACCGAAGTATACAAGGTGTAGTCGAATTGGTGTAAGACGACCACGTTGGCATCACTGTAGTCGTTGCCTGGTTTGGCAGGTGCTTGGAAGCCAAAGATGCGTTCATTGTGTTGATGCAGGGGCAGGGCACATTTCCGGACATTAAAATAAAAAATCTTGGTCAAAGCCGAACTACGCGTCTAAGCGGAGCCGAGTAGTCTGCACCACCAGCGGCGATACGAGGGACAGGCCGCAAGAATGCATGGGAAGTGCGCAAAGAAAGAAGCTGGTCTTTTATGCCGTATAAAAAAATAGGGAAGATGATGGTGGAAGAGAGAGAAGGAGAATGAAAAGAGGAAATAACAAAGAGGAGGAAAGGAGCAGATAGTAAAGAAAAAGAATCAAGTAAAGAATATGAGCAGATTGGAGCCGTACACGTCATTGGCCCGGGCGATTCTGCGTCCCACCCACTGGACCAACCCCCGGGCTCCGGAGCAATTGCACCGTCCCGAGTTTTAGCGATCACAGGTCATTGTCTGGAAGATTACGTTGACATCATTTGGACAAAGTCTCGGCTTGTGTTTTCCAGCTCGCAGCGTCTCTCAGGCCTTGGGCACAAATGGTTTCTCGTGTGTGGCTATTCGGTGGCCTCGTCTGGTTGACTTCCGTCTGTTGAATTCGACCGGGCGCCGGCGCGGCTACCAAGCAGGCGGGACCGCTGCTCCAACTGCTTCATGGCGACTCGTTTCAAAAGTAAAAAAGTAAACATGTGGTGTGGCGCTGAGGGCAGTTTTCGTCGACGTCTCCGCCTCTCCATATCATATTTGCCTTTTCATTTGCCTCCATCCGTGCCACCCCTGCCACCCCTGCCACCCCAGCCATGCCTGCCCTGCTTGCCCGCCCGCCACTGTGCCCGCCCGTGCCTTCCCTTGCAGCCTGTCCGGTTGCCACTGCCCAGCCAGTTGGCCACAGGCGGCCAAATCGAGGAGGTAATCGAATCTTCTTCTTGGCTGCCTCGAAAGCCAGATCGATAGCCTAGCCCATGAGCCCGTCAGCCCGTCTGTCAGCCCATCAACCCGTCAGCCAGTCAAATCGGCGAACGGGCAGATGGGCAGCAGCACGGCAGCAACCACCCACATCAAACGATTGAAACAGAAAGCGCGACCGACCGAGCAGAGCACTCAGGAAACCCAGGGCTGGCCTAACCCGCGGCTTCTGTATGCTGTGGCCCTCGAAAATGTTCAATGTCGATTGGACTGGTTGATCAATGATGACGGGTCAGCCCAACTGGTCTTGTCTGGTCCGGTCCGGTCTGGTCGTTAGGTCGCCGCCGCCTCACGCCTCGCACAGGAGACCACACAAACCGGCTCCCGCACGCCACCGTCCCCGGCGGCCAGCCGCCTGTTTCTTTTGATCCCAACAGCTCCTGATTTCCTAACCAGATGGCCGTCTTTTGCATCCTCTCCTAGGCTCTAGCCCTCTGCTGACCCGTCTTCTCCCTCTTCTCGCCGTCCTCCTCTAGATTGGTTCCCTGCTCTTGAGATCGAGAGAGAGACAAATCGCGGCGGCGTCTATGCGCGCTTGCGTCTCTCCCTCGGTGCTCGATTAGCTGCCGCGCAAACGACGCAACGACGCAGCTACGCAACTACCTACGCAACCACACAACGACGCCACTTCGTCATTCAACGGCCTGGCATGTTCTGAACCTGGAATATCCCTTTCGCCACGCCGCACGCAGCCGCTGAAGCAGCACGCCATACTCACGAGCCACGATCTTTCAACCTTGTGACTGCTAGGCCACAACCCATTCCTTTCCACCACACTCTCCCGTTCGATGGACGAGTCTCTACAGAAAGAGGGTGATGCTTCGCCCACTCCGCTACAGCCAAAATCTCTGTATCAAGGCCGGCCCAGCACATTCCGTCGACTACAATCCGTCCCTGGCACCCGAGATATCCACGTCGGTCAATGCATATTGACCGAGTTAGCGACAGATGGCCCATCGAGTAGCTCTGGCCCTCCAGTTCCCTTATCGCCATGGAGCGTTGGCTCTGAACAGCAGCTAGACTATCATTCCAATGCTTCGGATGTATCCGGAGATCGCGTTTTCCCTATCCGGTCTGTCATCAGCGTAGATCCGAGCCAGAGACCATTGATGAGCGACGACAGCCTGCAGCAATCTCCCGAAAACGAGCGTCGTACACTCCCTACCCATGGGTCACGATGTCTCAGCGATGCCGTCGGCGACAACCGGCGACTCGATTTCGCCTTTGTGCCGTCGTCTCCTGGTGCTCATGGTAGTCCTGCCACTAGAGATGGCCGAAAAAGAGCCATGAGTGGGCCAGTATCCAGCATACAGGCAGACGCGATTCGCAAGGGTACTGTGCCGCCGCTGGAACTTCACATCGAGACGTCCTGCAGCGAGAGCGGAGATGATGATGATCCCGAGGCTGTGCCATATGCCGGCGACGATTCTCATGCTGTTCTGCAAACCGAAAGCGCGTCGGCCACGTCTGCCGCACAATCAATAAGCGATTTGCCACATGTCAACGCTCGATTCACTCATGTTGAAACGGAAGACGGTCATGCCATCATTACCGGAAGGAACGGTGTGCTGCAGCGATGCGAAGATGAACCCATTCACACCCCTGGCGCCGTGCAGGGCTTCGGCGTTCTCCTTGCCCTCCGCGAGGACAGCAGTGGCAGTTTCTCCGTGCGATGTGCCAGTGAGAACTCGGGCAAGATTATCGGCTATACCCCGAAGCAACTTTTCCGACTCGAAAATTTCCTTGACATTTTGACAATGGAACAGCAAGACAACCTGCTGGACCACATCGACTTCATTCGCGACGAGGATGCGGATCCTGCCGTCAACGGGCCCGAAGTTCTGTGCCTGTCCATAAAAAATCCAAAATCCGACAAGCTCATCAAGTTCTGGTGCGCTCTCCACATTAACGATGCACACCCCGACCTGATAATTTGCGAATTCGAACTTGATGATGACGTCGAATTTCCTCTTCGGGCTGCAGATGAGCTTGGTCCTGACCAGCCTCACGATACACTCCAATCCAATCCGACGCTAGAAGAGATAGAGGAGAGCACGGAAGTACTGAGCAAACCTCTTCGCATCCTACGAAGCGCAAGAAAACGTCGAGGCGAACAAGGGGCCATGCAGGTTTTCAGCATAATGTCGCAGGTACAAGAACAGCTGTCCTCTGCTCCCGATCTGAATTCTTTCCTCAAAATTCTTGTGGGAATTGTCAAGGAGCTCACCGGATTTCACCGCGTCATGATTTATCAATTCGATGCCTCTTTCAATGGCAAGGTGGTGACCGAGCTTGTTGACACTTCACAAACGGTGGATTTATACAAGGGTCTGCATTTCCCAGCCTCTGATATTCCGAGACAAGCTCGGGAGCTCTACAAGATCAACAAAGTGCGTCTACTCTACGACCGAGATCTTGAAAGCGCGAGAATGGTATGTCGGACTAAGGAGGACCTTGATGTTCCGCTCGACATGACCCATTCATACCTCCGAGCCATGTCTCCCATTCATATCAAGTATCTTGCCAATATGGCTGTTCGATCGTCCATGTCCATCTCTATAAATGCGTTTGGCGAGCTTTGGGGATTGGTTTCGTGCCACGCATACGGTGATCATGGCATGCGAGTGTCGTTCCCCATTCGCAAAATGTGTCGTTTAGTTGGTGATACGGCCTCAAGAAATATCGAGAGGCTATCCTACGCCTCGAGGCTCCAGGCGCGCAAGCTCATCAATACTGCCCCGACGCACAAGAACCCATCAGGTTACATCATTGCGTCGTCGGATGACTTACTCAAGCTTTTCGATGCCGATTTCGGCCTTTTGTCCATCAGGGGCGAAACCAAGTTTCTCGGCCAAATGGAACAGAGTCAGGAGGCACTAGCCATGCTCGAATATCTTCGAATGAGAAGGCTCACTTCTGTCACTGCCTCTCAAGACGTCCGCCTGGACTTTCCCGATCTCAGGTATGCGCCAGGCTTCCAGGTGATTGCGGGCCTGCTATACGTGCCTCTCAGTGTCGGCGGCCACGATTTCATCGTCTTCTTCCGATGTGGTCAATTGAAGGAAGTGAAATGGGCTGGAAATCCCTACGACAAGACCGTTAGAGACGGCACGGCTGGCTATTTAGAGCCGAGAAAGAGTTTCAAGCTGTGGAAGGAAACAGTCGTTGGAAAGTGTCGCGAATGGAATGAGGAACAAATTGAAACCGCCGCTGTCTTGTGCCTGGTGTATGGTAAGCTATCTTTGTCGACTTTCGTCTGCACGTACATACATAGGTCTAGCGCTAACACACATATCCTCAGGGAAATTCATCGAAGTCTGGCGCCAAAAAGAGCAAGCAATGGAAAACAGCAAGCTCACACGACTACTTCTCGCCAATTCAGCTCACGAGGTCCGAACGCCCCTGAACGCCATCATCAACTACCTCGAAATTGCTCTAGAGGGCTCTCTTGATCAAGAAACGCGTGAGAACCTTTCGCGGTCTCACTCGGCGTCAAAGTCACTTATATATGTGATCAACGATTTGCTGGATCTTACGAAAACAGAAGAAGGCCAAAGCCTGATCAAAGACGAGGTGTTCGATCTTGGACTGTGCATTAACGAAGCAACTGATCCCTTCCTCGTCGATGCCAAGCGTAAAGGCATTGAGTATCAAGTCACCAAACACTCAGGACTACCTCAGTTTGTCCACGGCGATAGTCGGCGTGTGAGACAAGCTGTGTCAAATATCACAGCCAATGCCGTAGCACATACACACATTGGTTCAGTAAGCGTTGAAGCGTTCGTCTCAGACGTTCGCGACGGCACGGTACTTGTCGATTTTGTCGTGGCCGACTCTGGAGTGGGCATGAACCCCAAGCAGCTGGATGCCTTATTTCGTGAGCTGGAACAAGTCTCCACCGAAGAAGTCGGTGTCCCTTCTTCCGACGGGCAGGACGAACAGCGACAGGCTAGGACTTTGGGACTGGGACTAGCCGTAGTAGCTCGGATTGTACGGAACATGGATGGCCAGCTTCGATTGAAGTCGGAGGAGGGACATGGTTCAAGATTCGTGATCCAGCTACCCTTTCAGCTAATAGGCGATACTCCGTCGTCAGAAACCGGTCAACTCCCGGATACGTCGTCTTGCGCAAATCCTGCCGTCGCCGCATCCGTCGCCGCATCCGCCGCACCCCCCGCACCGTCTGCTTCTGCTAGTCTTAAGATTCCACAAGACGGTGAAATCACGCTGATTGAAAGAAGCAGTCACATGAATCTTGCTGCCGAAGCAGCAGCGGCTGACCGGAAATCTGGAGGCGCTGGCAGTGCTGGTAACCGGCGACGAAGCGTGGACAGTATGGCTAGCCTTCGCAGTCAAAAGAGTGACGCTGAGCGGCTTATCGACGCCATCAAAACACCGCTCTCTCTCAAAGATAACCAAAGCGGGTACTTCTTGCCTGGGCAAGTTTCTGCACCAAACAGTCGTCAGCAAACTCCTGCCAAGGCCACTTCGGACGGTGCGAATCGACCAACGAGTTCGGCATCCCAGAAAGCTGCTTCTACTTGGAAGATGCATTCAAGAGAGGAGCCTGGTACTGCGGAAGTTCGGGACTGCAAGACCAAGATCAGGGCCGTAAAAGTCCCCGATGATTTTGCACCCATATCTTCAAAGGACGCCAAAGAGGACACGTCAAGAATATCATTTGAGCTGCCTATCCAAGGGCGCAAGTCGATCAAGTCCGGCGAAAACCCTGATGACCCTCAAAAGGAAACAGCACTCACGATTCTTGTGGCCGAAGATGATCCAATCAACATGAAAATCCTGAGAAAGAGACTGGAACGGATTGGACATAAAGTTCATCATGCGGTTAATGGTGAAGACTGTGCCACTGTTTACAAAGACGAATCTTCTGAGTTTGATGTAGTTCTCATGGACATGCAGGTGAGACCCTGTTGGCCCTTGCTTCGTCCATTCTGTTGTTGCGTGCTAATATCTATACACAGATGCCTATAGTTGATGGCTTGACGAGCACCAAGATGATCAGATCGATGGAGCAGTCACACGATCACAAGGGACATTCGAGGCTGGCAGCTAACAATAACCACAGAATACCCATTTTTGCGGTGTCTGCGTCTCTGCTGGAGGAGAAGAGACAGAATTACATGGATGCTGGTTTCGATGGGTGGATTCTAAAACCTATCGACTTCAAGCGCTTAAGCACGTTACTGTCTGGGATTTACAACCTCGACCTCAGAAAAACTTGCTTGTATGTTCCAGGAGAATGGGAACGCGGCGGTTGGCTTTCGCTAGGAGGAAACTCATCCAGCGAGAGTGCAGCTAGCTCTCAAGCAACACCGACCGGCGAGGATTCGAATCAGACAGACGAATCGAGTCAAAGCCAGGAAGTCAAAACCTGATGCACCCGAAGGGCTGTGATGCCCAATTTTTGAGTATGCACGACGTTGTCATACTTGCTCAGTCACATGGTGTAAAATGGTGTGTGTGCTACGGGAAATTCCGATGAAAAGATGGATTTTTCTTCTTTTTTCGTGCGCACATTGAATTTTGAAAAAGAAAAGGGAAAAAAAAAAATGGCGAATGGCGTCTGAAGACGGTCAGCCTGATTGGAGTATACAGCAGTATTGCATGGGCACTAGGCGTTTTTGTCTTCCTTCTCTTTTTTCCCCACCCTGGATAAGGTGGCTGCGAAGCATCATCATTCTTTCAGACAAACGCATTTTTACTGGAATAATTTGGGAGAAGGAAATGGTTGTCCCTTTTGTCTCTCTTCTTCTTGGCTATCGTTTTTATCTTTGATTGTGTCGAGTTCTCGCATGAGTGGTAGAGAATACTCGTATCATCATGGGCACAGGTGACATGGGTCAGCATCCAGCGGTATTTTCGATACTAGAGTCTGTCTAGTGCATTTTATACTACTTTCATCGAACGCGAACAGCGAGTATCAGGGTTATTTGGATGTTCTATTTTGGTGTTGTGCGGCAACGGGCTCAGCAAGCACACACCTTGACCGAGAAGTTGGTTGTTTTGAGCCGCGGAAGACAATTTTTGTTGGGTTTGGGAACTCTCGAAAGGAGTTTGGTCAGAAGGCTTCTTTCCGTTTATGAGGTCCAGGGTGGACGGGTCTTGGAAAACAGGAGTCTCAGCGAGGGGACCTTGGGTCTCCCCGACAAAAGGCACGAGCCAGCCGATTCAGCTGGACGAAATGATGCAACTGCGAAATATTCATAACAGCAGAATTAGCTGCCTAAGTACATTCGTGTATTGTATCCGTTTAATTGACTACAAGGAATGGCCCTCCTATACCGAGACATCGTGTTCTGGTCCCTGACACTTTGTCCACCCGACTGTCCCTGTCCGGGTCTGTGGCCGTAAAGACCATTTCTGTCGGAGAAGGGGGCCTTGATCATTTCGTCTTACGACGTGTTTGGGAACGTGTGGGACGAGTTGATTGTTTCCTTTTTTTTTTCTTGGTAAATGCACAGTGTGTATGGTAGAGAGGGACACGCAAACGTGTCGGACATAAACAAGATATTGAAAAAAGAGAAAGAGGAAAAGGAAAAGAAGAATGAAATAAAATAACATAGAAGAGAAAAAACAACAAAGATAAAACAAGACCAGAATCAGTAAAATGAATTAACGAACGAAGTAGCAAAGAAACCGGTAAAGAGAACTAGTTGAAAGAACTAGTATCACGTGCTGAACAGGACACGTGAAACCCGTCGGCAATGAGCGGCTCCGCGCGATGCGTCATACAGGCCAGGTCATCTTGGGGATTAACACCAGAGGTCACGGTTATGCGGTCAAGGTGTATGGTGTATGTGCGGTGGAAGCTGTCCTTGTCTACCTGATTGGCGTATGGTGGGAGATCCTCTTGTGTCGACAGGCGGATTTCCCTGGGAACTAAGGGGAAGAATGAAGATGGAGAAAAGAGGAGAGGTAAATACAAGGGGGTATGTCTTGTTTCCTGTTAGAAGTGTAGCTCCTTCTTTCTATCCCATTAGTTATTTATTTAATTAATTTATATCTATTTATTGTATTTTTTCTTTAAAGAAAAGAAATAGAAAGAAATAAAAAAATAAAATAGTAAAGAATATAGGGGGGGAAATAAAATAGAGAAAGGATGGAGAAAACCACAAGAAGCCTGAATCTCCTTTCCTATAAGACCTCTATCCCTTCTGTCACATCTTTATCCAGGGCATTATTTATAAATATTCAAACAATATATATATATCATCTTCAACCATTTCTTATTCTCCATGAAAAGTGCCTCGACTGTTGAAAATCACCACGTATTCGGTGTGTAGGACATAAGCGCAGTACTCGTGAGTTTCCAAGACGCCAAAAAGGTTGTATTCAGACGTGGTATCTAGCGAGCTACATGATGTGCAGATTTTGCAATGGCGATGAGGCCATGTTCCCCCCATTCTTCTCTCTAGTTCCTCTAGTCTTCCTCGCGAATCATGTCAAGAGTGAGCCTAAATGAAACACGCTATCGAATCTATTCTTTTTAAAAACAAAACAACCGGCTCTTTTTCTTTTCCTCGGAATTTTCTTCCTTGATATTGTGTTTTCCTACAATGGACAAAAAGACTTGGTCCAGGCCCGTTGGGCTCACGCTGTAGTGGTCGATGCCGAGATGGTGCTTGTTCTCTTCCAGGAAGACGACTAATTGTCCCAGGGCGCTTGCTTGATGCGATATGTGCGGAGAATCATCTTGGCCGCGATGCACAATGTCGTCTCCGGCAGCAGCAGCAGCACCACCACCACCACGACGGCGACGATGCTCACTCAAGGTAAGCACGTCGCTGGCTGAGACGGAGAAGCGAAGTTGTCCGTGATATGTTCTTGCTTCGACCTGAGCAGAAGGCAGGCCTTGACGGATCCAGCCAATAACTCTCTGCATCTCTTCCTCTGTGGTTCGTGGGGCCGTGCTGGATACGAGATGCACGTGGAGCACATCACCAAACCGATAACGTAGATGGTCCGGTGTCCCCAGGGCTAGCATGCGCCGGGCCATGATGCCGGCCCTGCCAGCAAGAGCATCTGCCTCCTCCATACTGTGCGTGGTGAGAAGAATGGAGCGGCCGGGAACAGTAGCCGCCAGCGTCCTCCACATGATGCGCTTTGCTGCGGCGTCAAGACCTGACGATGGCTCGTCGAGGAGCACGACCGTGGGGTTGCCCATCAGGGCAATACCCAAGCTCAGCTTGCGCTTGTTGCCTCCAGATAGAGCATAGCCCATGCGGGAAGCAAATGCCTCCAACCCCACCGCTTGGAGGACGGCGGACACGTTGTGTTGCACATCCGAGATGCCGCGGACGCGGGCATAGAACTCGAGGTGTTCTCGTACCGTCATTTGATCCAACGCGTCGATTTGCGGACACACGCCAAGATGAGTTCGTGCAGCGGCAAGATTGTGAATGACGGATTGATCTTCCACGAAAATGTCACCGCCGTTCCTGCTTGGTTTGATGTCGCCACGGATCAGTGAGATTGTCGTCGATTTGCCGGCACCATTCGGGCCAAGAAGAGCAAAGACCTCCCCGCGCTTGATTCCAAACGTCACATTATCCACAGCAGTGTTCTTGCCGAAGGACTTGGTGAGATGCATCACACGAAGTCCGTCGTCCATTTGTCCGGGTCTCGTCACTCGTGTGGACTCGTTGGCCACTTCTTCATCCAGCTCGTCATCGGACGCCGTGTGCCTGTCCCGTTCCAGCAGTCTGCGTAAGGATGATCCAACTGACCCTTCGTCAAGCCATAGGAGCACGGCGAAGAGAACAATGCATTGGATAATCAAGTAGACAATCGGACCACCATAGGCCGTCAACGCTCCGGGATGAGTTGACAGCTCATTGCCGTCGCATGCCGTCGAGAACAGATTGGTGGCCAGGAACAGAGCCCTTACCGCCGAACAGATTGGTGCAAAGGCAGAAATGACAAAGTGACTCACGAGCAGCGTGCTGTCAATCTTGTTGACCTGCACGTAGGTGACGATGGACATGTATGCGATGAAATATACGAACAAGAAGATGGCTTGGTAAGCAGCAGCCCAGGCAAATGTACCAAGTTGCGTCTTTGGAAACAGGGAGATGACGTAGCAAAATACAATGGAGCCGAGTCCGTACAGGAAAAGCACGACAAAAACATATTCAAGACGGAACCAGACGTTGGAGAGCCCAGCCCAGACCGCCGTCACAGTGGCGGAAGCAACAAGAGCGAAACAAAAGTCAAAGAAGGCATACGCAGCCCACAGCGGGAAGGGTCGGACGCCGTTGGAATACTGCAGAGCCCGAACAAATCGCCTCCGCTCGTTGCTCGGATAGAGAGCAAAGAAAGCTGGGTAACAGGCCAGCGCAAGACCCATGTAGATGACCAGATTCAGCGCATCGCCGATGCCCGGGTTGAAGGGTACGTCGAAGGATGACCAGGTTGTGGCGATGGTCGTGTTGGTCGCGACGACATCGAGAAACTGCTGCGCGGTAATGGAACTCGTGATGAACAGATTGGCGGCCCAGCCGAAAGTTGGGTTGGAAGTCCCATCGCCTAACCAGAGAGCCGTCGTAACCTTGTCATAATTGGCTTTGATGTATTGCTGCCATGCGTCGAACGAGTCAACCAGATGCAGGTTTTTGAGCGCAGCCGAACCCCTATTAGAGCCGCTTCTCGAGCCATTGAAAATTGGCTCGAGCAAATTGGAGACAAGAGACGCCGAGAGCCTCGCGGTAGGCCCCGCGACAAAGACAATTTCCTTATTATCCTTGACCTGAGTGAAAGCATCTTCCGTGGAGGAGGAGGAAGCCTGATCAGCAGCGGTGCATCCCGTTTGTGGCTTCCCTCTTACGTAGAGGGATGTAAGAGCAGCCGCGAAAATGGGCAGCAGGAAAGCAACCAGGTACACAGCCCAGTTGCGTTTGAGCACCACGATCCGTTTTCGGAACAGGATTACTGCTTGATTCCAATAACCCACGCGCTGGCCATCCAAAAGTTTGAGCCCTTGGCCTGACTGTTGGTTCGACGCGTCCTTTGAAAAGGTGTCCTTCCCGCTAGATCTTTTCGCTTCGGCTTCGGCGTCGGCTTCGGCTTCGGCTGCGGCTGCGGCTGCCGTGTAAGCGCTCGGTTGTTTACATGCGTCTTGGTCCCAAACTTCCTCAGCAAGTTGCAGGAAGACGTCTTCAATAGTTGGTCCCGAAAACCGATAGTCACTGATTTGTTTTTCATCAAGGGCTCTGATGACCTGTGCTGCCAAGCGTGGCGTTGGCGCAACATATGTCACGAGGTCGAACGCATCCTTTCTATGAACATCCTGAAAGCTAGGCATGTTCGTACTGTTGGCGTTTTTATGGATGTGAACACGATAGCCTCCGCCAAAACGGTCCTTGAGCTGCACGGACGAGCCCTCAGCTCGAAGTGTCCCCTTGGAGAGGATGGCTATATGATCAGCGAGAATGTCTGCCTCATCGAGAAAGTGTGTCGTCAAGATCAACGTTCGCTTGCCTCGTTCTGATAAAAGAATATCCCAAATCCTGCGTCTTGACAATGGATCCAGTCCACTGCTGACTTCGTCGACGCAGCATAAAACACTTCCACCAGTCAACATCATACCCAGTTGCAATTTTCGCTTTTGCCCACCCGATAGTGTTTTTGAAAAGGCCTTGCGTTTCGGTACAAGATCAATGGCACTGACGAGATTGAGAATTTCCTCCTTGCTGGCCTGTGTTTCAGGGGCTTTCAGTCGGTTGAAAATCGTCAAGTGTTCTTCGACAGTCAAATCATCCCAGAGGACGTTCTTTTGCGGCGCAATTCCAAGCCCACCTCTGCCATGAATCGTGATAGATCCGCTTGTAATCCGATGCAGACCGGCAATCGCATCAAGCGTAGTGCTCTTGCCGCTGCCATTTGCACCCAGTAAAGCAACGATTTGGCCTTTTCCAACCTGAAGACTCAAGTCGCTGACCGCTACGACGGGTTTTGGAGGATGCGACTTGGATGAGAAGAGGCGGTGCAGGAAGCTAGGATAATATACTTTTGTGAGATTGTCGAGCTTCACCGCATATTCGTTGTGGCTTTCATCATGGTCAGGCTGCATTTGAATTTTGCGGCCTTGGATTGATACGCTGTATAGCTTCTTCTCGACTATGGCAGCGATCAAAGGGTAAACGAAAATTTGGACAATGAGGAGAACGAAGAAGACAATGCCTGGCATTTCCCAGGGGCTACTGGGCGGGTTTTCGAGTAAATTCGTGGCCCTGCCCTTCCTCTCAAATCTTGACATCAAGGTAAGAAAGTAGACGTATGTACAGGGGGTGAAGAGGACAGACAAAATAACAACGGGTCCAATCTTGGGCTGTGTCAGCGCCTGAGCCAGAATTCCAAGGAGGAGAATGGATAGGATGGCGGTAATTCCGCTGAGCTGTGCCTTTCTGAAGAAGGACGCGAACAGGATCGACATGGAGGCAAGAGCAAGTCCGGCGAGCAGATGGAACAGGAGCACAATGGCGGTGCTGGTGTTGGGAAAGACACCGCGCTGAATGATGACGGAGCCAATGATCCAAGCAGGCGCATAGATCATGGAAAAGGACAAGTGATGTGCTATAATGCGAGCAGCCTGCGCCATCCAAGGTCGACTGACAGCCATCATGGCATCAATAAGCTGGGACATGCCGCTTTCACGTTCAGTGGCGATGAATCCGGTGAGATCGTAGGTGATCCAGATGATGTTGGCAATGAATGCGACGGCCATGAAATTTACTATGGCATTGTGGTAGGTTTGGCGGACTTTTTCGTCACGCTGTTTCTGGGTTATGCTGGTGAAGGCGAGCTCCTCCGTCTTGGACAGCGAATTCGAGCTGGAGTTGACGTCAGAGTTGGAGCCGGCAAGACTGGCAATGGCCGTGTCAACGGCGCGCTGGATGGGGAGCATGTATATCTGCTGTACATTGTCTGACTTTTCGACATTGAACCTGACTGGCTCGCTCCAAAAGGCAGCGTCGGTGCGAATCGTGTAGTTCCAGAGTCCAGCGGTTCCTTCGTTTGGGGAGGATCGCATCACGATGGCGGCGAAGCAGGTGGTGACGCCTCGCAGGCTGCTGCGGCACTCGGTGGCCAGATTGTTTTCAGAATTCATCCTGGCCAGTTTCATCGAGGCATCTGCGGTGACGACGCTTGCAACCATGTCGAGAACACGATCGATATCGCCTCCGCTGTAGCCGTTGTTGACCAGAACGACCTTGTCGCGGCCGCGGCTCCTCGCGACATCGAAGGCACTAGACAGATTTCTCACAGGCTGCACCGGGCTCATGCCGTATTGCGCAGGAGGCACGAAGAGATTCTTGACAAAGCTGAGCAAGGAAGAGAGGATAATCGGCAGCACAAAGGCCATCATGACGCAGAGTGTTGGGTGTCTCAATAGAAGCCATCGAAAGTTCTTGGACATTAAGGTCCAGATGTGTTTTCGTAGCGCCATGACGGACAACAGCGATGGCGACGCAGCACGCCTTTCCGAAGAGGTTGAATGACGAGTTTCTGATTATTCTGACACGAGTTTGCGTCCACAAGACAAGACTCGATGACGTGGACGCGGTCGCATCTAGCAATGAGACGACTGTTTTGTCGACTTGAGCATCACGAGGGAATAACGGTCTTGGGAGGACGAGATGAAAGACGATAGAAGGATGCGAGAATTAATAAAGAATGAGAACAAGACATGAAGATGAAGATGGAAAAAGAAATAGAAATAGAAATGAAAATAGAAATGAAAATAGAAATGAAAATAGAAATGAAAATAGAAATGAAAATAGAAATGAAAATAGAAATGAAAATAGAAATAGAAATAGAAATAGAAATAGAAATAACACAGCTGTCGAAAGAGCGTAGAAACTGGGCGTCAGAGTATTGATGCATTGCCAAGGCTGAGGAAAACTGCCAGCCACTGCAGGGAGAGGCAGAATTGAGCCCCAGATAGCCACGAGTCGTTGAGGCAGTGCAATCGACAAGAAGAGCATCGACCATGGCGAGCAAAGAGTACAAGATGGATCAGCGCCGAGCGCCATGGATCCATGATGACGGAGGGAGCTGAACGTGGAGTATTGAAAAAGCAGACAAGGCGGTTTCTCTTGGCCCAGCTGGGGTGCACACAGCCACACCTAGGCCTAAAACGGAAGAGGTATCTTTTCCACGTGTTTGCTTGTCTGAACGAGCTTTGCTATCCGGGCAGCACTTTTTTTCTATCCGGGCAGCAGTCCACTTTTCCTCGTGCATCCACCTGTTACGGTCTGCACACAACAGCGGAACCCACCGCATATAGGAGGGTTCCGCCCCCTTTCTTCTAGTAATGAACAACTTCAACCATACATACACTTAACCACCTACCTATAACTTAAGTGTTCCCTCTCTTTATAACTTTATAATATACCACACCTATTATGTAAGTACCCCTAACTTATATATAATATTTAGCATATAATAAGTGGTAGCAATTACTGTTTCTTTTGTATGCCTATTTGCTATATAAGAGCTAATAATAAAAACTGCGAACCTTATGTTAACAATAGGAGAAAACTAGTAAAGCCTACCTATTAGCCTAAATTCTCTAATTACTAGCTCTATTATAGAAAACTAACTATAGTAAATTTACTATTTTTAGGCTTTCTACTAAGACTTCCCTAACCTTAAAAACAAAAAGAGACTACTTCTATTATAAAAAAACGTTAAGAACCTTTAAACTCTCGCTAGATATTAACATATTAATAGTAACCTCTAGATTTACCTAGAGCCCCTAGCTATTAAAAGACCTATTTATTAGAACCCTATAGATTTTACTATAGTTAACGCTAAGTAGAAAACAGTAAAAGGTATTATCTATAAAGCTAGGCTAGAATACCTCTTTAAATAAGCAAATCTAGCACTAAAGAACAATACTACTACGCTAGAGAACAGCCTAAAATGCAGGGAAAACACTAATATTATAGGTATATTTAGTATTCTAAAGAACAAATTAATAGGAGACTTAGTAAGCATAGGAATTAGGGGACCTTTAGAGACCCTAAATATTTTATCTTACGCTAAGGAAAATAACGCCTCCTTGTAGAAAGGGGACTACATTAGTGCTAGCTCTTACTAAGAAACTATCCTAAAAATAAGAATCCACTCTTACGTAACTTCTAGCGTACTAAATCCTTTTTTAGGAGCATTATTAAATCCTATAGGAATTAACTAAAATAAAATAATCTCCTACTTCCTTAATAGTTAGGTAGAATATATATCCCCTCTATAGGCAATAGAAACTTAAAAGCAATAGTGTAAGCCTAATATATATAATAAATTTTAGTAATTTCTCACTAATATACGCAACTAGTAAGAGGCCGCCCTTAATAAGATCTGCTATAATAGTATAAAGGAAATTAGCAAAGCAGTAACTTACTTAACTACTGCCTTAGAAGCCTTTAGACTAGCTAAATCTTACTAGTAAACTGTAGAACTAGCCTAACACCCTCTATTTACCTTAGGGTAAGCTCTAACCTTAAATATATAGCGTCTTATAGCATCCTTTAAAACAATAGGCACGTAAGCATAACTAGCTTACACAATAACCCTTAATGCTTACTACACTAAGACCTCTTAGCTTAGGGGATACTTAGTAAATAGGGAATTTTATAAGGCTTTACGCAACCCCCTACTCTATAACAAGCTACACCTAAGGAATACTACACACACTTAGAAACTATTATTTACACCTATAAAATAGTAACCTAAAGATAAGAACCCTTATAAGGATCCTATAGTCTAAGCCCCTTTAATAACAGACTATTTAATAGAACCCTTATAGAAGCTTAGTAATATTAGGTATCTTAACCCTAAGACAGATCTAAACAATATTAATAATAAAGCTATTAAGCATAAGGGCAAATCCACTATCTTTGTGGATATAGACCTCTAGATCTAGGCGGTTAGGGACTACTACAGTTATGCTAGTCCTAACTACTAGGAATAGATTAAACACTAAGTATAGCACCTCTTCTACAGCGCTGCCTATATATAGTACTATTAATATCTTAATAACACAGAAAGGGCTATAATTTTCCACAACCTTAAGTTAGTATTTACTACAGTTAAGAAGGAATTTAGCATTAAGATTTAGAATACTATAGCATAGCTTAATTAAGCTAAATTCACTAAGGATAATATATTATCTAAAACATTATTATATAAGTTTATAGCTAAGATTTTCTTTTATACTAAAGCTAATAGGGAATCCACTAACCTTTAGCTCCTTACACGCCTCTACTACAAGCTCTATGTAGAACTTCACTAAATCTATCCCTAACTAGTAGAATTAGACCGCTGCAACGCATATATTAACTTAGTAGAGGGCAAAAGACAGAACCTAAGAGACTTTATCTTAGGTAATAAAACCTACTATAGGGCTAAGAAAAACAAGATCCAGTCTTCCGCTTACCTCCTTACAGAGGACTTAAACTCTATAGCTAAAAATCCCCCTTACTATAGCGTTAACGCTTACTAAAACAGACCCCCCTAGCGTAATAGCTATTATAGAAGCAGCTATAGTCCACCTTAATGCTAATAGGGTAGTCACTGCTAATACTTACAGAGCCATAAAAGGTATTATAGATCTAGCGACAGATACAAACGTAGGAACTACTAACTATAAGGCTAATTATACCCTTTTTAACCTAACTATAGTTATTCCTATAAAGGTTACAAAGGGGCTCTATAGTGGTCCCCTAAGGATTCTAATAGAGGCGCACTAGCAGCTACCTTCTACGCTAAAGAGTTAGACGCCCCTAAGTAATGTAAGGAAGCTAAAACCTATTACTATAACTCCTTTAGGCGCCCTTAATATAACTATAAAGGCTATAGACCCTAATTCTATAAGAAATGGGCGCCTAAGGACAGTAATAACGCAAACTATATAGTTATAATAGACAACTTAGACGCAGAAGCTAAAGAGTCCTACCTAGCGTTATTAGGATACTATATAGTTAAGGAGGGAGTTATTAAAAGCAACTCTAATAAGGATAAATCTAACTTTATAGACGCTTTTTACACTAATAAACCTATATCTTCCCTTATTATACACTGCAAAAAAATCACGGCATTTAGAGGACTTACTAATAGTTAGGTTATTAAAGCTATAGCACAGCCGCATTAATTAGAAATTACTAGAAAAAGGAAGGCAACTACCTATCTTAAGGTAAACCTTCGCTTTAATAACTAAGGGTAGGACTATAAGATTTGCCTTAACACAGGAACTTCGTTAATACTAGTTAATAAGGAGTGGCTTTAATAGAATAGTTATAACGTTTAATAGGGAACCTAAAAGCCTAAACCTATGAATAGTGTGAATTCCTCCTTCTATATTATAGAAACTACTACCTTTAACTTTTATATTAAAGGTAAAGCTAGAGGAAAGTTAGTATTTAGTTACTTTACTGTAACTGCTAATATAATAGAGAAGCTTGCACTAAAATTGTTAATTAGCATAGATTTTATGCATAATTATAGCATTAAGATTGACTTTGTTAACCCTAGGGTTGTTTTCTAATCTATATATAATATAACTATGCCTAGCTGCATTTTCCGCCCTACTAATATAGTCCTAACCAGAAGGGTTATCGCAACGCACCACGTCACCGTGCTGCTGTATAGCTTAGAATTAGTGCTAGTTTTCTAGAAGGACTATGCAGCACATAAGGCCATTAGTGTCTATTATTTTGTCTTAAAGAACCGCTAGATTTTTAATAGTATTATGGATTATAAGTAGGTAAAATGCTTACTAATCTATAACTTTATAGACCTCCTAATTTATATTAAGCCTAACTAAAGGCTAGGGAACCTTTAAGGCCTAGACGCAGTGGACTCCCACTTTGCTGTGGATAACATTAAAACCTTCTCCGCTTTTTACAGTTATAATATTAATATCCTACAGGGCTATAAAAAGCTAGTAGCGCTAAAGGATATCTTTCCTCCTAAGGCAGAGGGAGATAATAAGGGCACTGCTAATAACCTTAACCCTAGGGCAGTTAACAGCAGCGTCCTGTCATACAGCATTATATACCTAGATAACATCCTATTTATTACAAATAAATTTAGCATTAAAATTACAAATCTTAACCTAGCAGCCATAGAAAAACTCATTAAACTTATTAATAAATATAATATTTACCGCAACTAAGGGGTAGTGCTAATGCCTAAGGAGGAGCAGATATGCATTAACTTTATTAATAGTTAGTAAAATTAGTTAAAACCCTTATAGGTGTATTATTTAAGTAGAAAAGATTTTAAGAAATTCTACAAAATCTTTAATAAAAAGCATAAAGCTAGTAAGGTATCCTACCTTAGGGTAGAAGAAAAGGCACTATACCCTTACCCTAGCTTTCTTATTTAGCATAACACTAAGAAAGAATATAAAGGGAGGGCAGTAATTAATATAAGGCCTATAAACAGTATTACTATCCTAAATATATACCCTTTACCTAACTAAGGGGATATTATAGAGAATACACATAGAAAGTATTAAATATCCCTCCTTAATGCCTCTAGTTTCTTTAACTAACTCCTAGTGTAGCGTAAACACCGTAATAAAATAGCTATTATCTCTAAAAAAGGAATTAAAGTATCCTACATTGCAATATAAGAATATAAGAATTCCCTAGCATATACTTAGCACTTTATAAACAAGCAATTCCACAAACACCGCGCTTTTATGTAAGTATACATTAATAATATTGCGATTTTCTCTAACACCCTTAAAGAGCACCTAGCCTACCTTAAGATTATGTTTAAAATCCTTAAGAAGTACTGCCTATATATTATAGCTAAGAAGTTATTTATTAGCTATCTATTAATTTAACTCTTAGGTTTTATTATAAACACAAAGGGCATTACTAACACTAGTGACTGTATTAAGGCATTTAAAAACCTTTAAATGCCTACTACGCTCTTAAGCCTTAAAACCTTTATAGGGATAGCTAGATTCCTCTATATAGGGGTCCCTTAGTTTAACCTACATATTAAACCCCTATAGAATAGGAAGACTAGAATATTTTAGAATCTTTATAAGAAAAATAAGCTCCTTATTAGGTTATCTAAGTAGGTGTAAAAACATATAGCCTAGCAGGCAAGTTTTACACCCTCTAAGCAGGAAATCGCATCCTTTAAGGCAATTTAGGAACTCCTATATACTAAGATTCTGCTCTAGTATTATAACCCTAAGAGGCCTCTTTTCTTTAAGGTTAATATATATAAGGAGGGTTTTAGCCTATATACTTTCTAATTAGCAGTTAACTAGGATAGCACTAGTATTCCTAAAAAAGATATTAGTAGTAATAAACTCTGCCCTATCTTATTCCTCTTCTAGCTAACCTTAGCTATTAAGAAAAGGTATAGCTTAATAGAAGCAGAGGTTACTGCTATTACATAGGGGATAAGAAAGCTAAGGAAAATAGCCTAATCTAACTTATTACCTATAAATATTATTACTAATCACTTACTAGCAAAGGGAATTATTTAGCATACCTCACTTACTATAATAGATCTTAATAAGGCTAACCTTAAGCTTACTAAGGTTATGAATTATCTCTTGCAGTTTAAAATCCACATTATCTATATCCCTAGCACTTTAAACGTAGTTCCTAACACACTCTCTTGCTTGCCTATTAACATTAGCTATAGGGAAGCAGCTAACTATAGCAAATTTAATAAACTTAATACTTATATATACTTTAGAGAGGAATCTATAGCATCCGCTATTATAAATAATAACCTAAAGGATTCTATTATAGCGGAGTATTAGTATAATGTAAAGTATAGCTAGATTATTAAGGGTATTACTATATATAGGGAGAGGCAATGCTAAGCTAATTAGAACTAACTATAAATTCCCCTATATAGCTAGAACCTTTAAGACAATAAACTTCTTTACTACTATAATTTAGAAGGATTATGCTAACTTTATATCCCTTAAAACTATATAAAAGCTCTTCTCTAGCTTACTTATAATAATACTTACCACTTTAGCGTAGGGAGAATAGCTAAGGAGCTCTCCACTGTCTGCTTTCTATAGATAAGCAGCTAGATATACACCTATATAGCGCACTGTAATGTCTATAGAGAAAACGTAGTTCTCTAATCTTAAGCCCTAGGAGAAATAAAACCCTTTTAAATAAAGCTAGTGCCTTTCTATAGTATTTTATTAGATTTTATTACTAATATACTAGAAGTTAGCTTTATAAATATAATATAGGCAGTGAAAGGATTCACTATTTATAATTTGCTTTACCTAGTAAACTATCTCTTTAGTAAGAAGATAATTCTTATCTCTAAATATAAGAAATATTTAGTAGAAATCTAGGCTAAACTCCTACTTAAGGGACTTTACCTTACTAACTAGGGGCTGCTATAAGAAATTATTAGTAATTAGGACCCTAAGTTTATCTCTAACCTCTAGACTGTGCTTTTTTATAAGCTAGGAGTAAAATTCCTTATAGCTATAGTGTATTACCTACAAACTAATAGCATAGCTAAGCGTAAAAACTAGACTGTAATTATTGCAGTATAGTATTATACTGTAACTAATCTAGATATCCCCTAGCCTTTAATACTTCTAGCACTCTAGCACTATCTTAATAATATAGCTATAGCCTTAATTAACTAATTACCTAATAAACTTATACTTAGTTATAAGCTACTTATAGTAGTGGACCTCCTTATAAATCTAAATAAATCTATTATAGATTCTAATAATGCTAACCTTTTAGTACTTTAGAAGTTATACTAAAGGGAGGCTAAGTATACTATTATAGTAGCAGCTACGCTTGTAAAAATCTAATATAACTCTAGGCATAACCCTATAGATATTAACATTAGGGATATAGTATACCTTAGGCTACACTTAGGATATAAGCTTCTAGGCAGGCTTAAGAAGAAATAGTCTCCCTAGCGCGCTAAACTATATAAGGTTTTAGAGCAGATCTCTCCTCTCTCCTTCCGCCTTAACTTTCTACTAACTTTAAGGGTCTATTTAGTGGTTTCCATAGCTTATATTTAGAAACTATAGTAAAGTAAAGACCCTTTTAAAAGAATTAAGCTAGCACTGCTACTAATAGACTTAACTAGATTAGGAGAGGTAAACTACTAAGAAATTAAAAGAATCTAAAATCACTGTATATAATTCTTTTAAAAGAAGGGTAAGAAGCTTTATATTAACTTCTTAGTCTGCTAGAAGGGATACTTTACTAAAGATAATTAGTGGATTTTTAAGGAAGAAATACGTATTAATGCCGCTAAGATAGTTAATAAGTACCTTACAAGGAACACTATTAATTAGGATAAGGAATACTATAAGAAAGGCCTTATAGCGCCTCCTAATTAATAAATCCTAATAATGCTAGCTTTACATTTAATTTTATAAATATATATAGGGAATTCCCTACTAGTAGAAAATATTAATTATTTTCTAACTCCCTACACACTATAAAAGCTTACCTTAAGCTTACTTTTACAAAGCCCTATTAAGGTATATAAAATCCTTCCTTTTCTACACTCTTTCTTTTTCTTTTTTTACCTTTTTTTCTTTGCTTTTCTATCCCTCTTCTCTTTAAAAATTTACATATTACTACCTTCTTCTTTATAGCAGTTATTTATACTTAATTTATATTTTCCTTAGCCTATATAAATACACTACCTAAAACCTTAACCTTTTTAAGGTTTTCTATAGTATATTAAATCCACTATTTTAAGGCTTTTAGCGCTAGTTTTACTAATTACTATATTAATACCTAGTAGAAGTTAAGTTAGGAGAAGGCTTAGTAGGATATATACAGCAAACTCCTACGTTTCTCCCTATACTTATATATTAAAGCCCTTATTAAACCCCCTCCTTACTATTAACTTCCTATAATCCTTTTTAAGCAGTTAGCCTTAGACCTTAAGAACAGTATAGATTCCTATAACATTAACCTAGCTAACCTACTAGGTCTTATATTTAATTCCTATCTCTAGGAGATTAATATTCTAACTAGCTAGCTAGGGGGCACTCTAGCTACCTAGGGCAGCAAATTTTATAGTAAAGATAGTAATAATTTAGGCACACTCCGCGCCATGCCTTAGCCTACTATAGCTAACTATACTATAGATAAGAACATCCCTAATAAAAATAACGCAGACCCTAACTAAAAGCTAGATAATACTAATAATATTAAGGAGGAGACCCTAGCAGGCCTATCCTTAATAAACCTAACTAGTAAGCTAGTAACTACTACTAAGGAAGCTATAAAGCGCGTTATAAATACTATAATACACTAGCACCTCTACTAATTTATAAGAGCTGACGGCAATATATATATACCTTATAATGCGTTAGACAACATTAATTTCATCGCCGCAGTTAACGCAGGAAAGGACTACGTAAAGTAGTAATATACTAATAAGTAAGGACCTAAGAAGAAGGATTAAACCCTTAAGGACGCCCTCTACGTCTATAGCGTAGAATTTACTAGGGTAGGAGCTAGAATTAGCTATAACAGATTTAGCATTAAAAAAGATAATCCCTTTTATAAGCTATACTTAAAAGTAATAGCCTACTATATTAATATTTTTAAGGGACTTAAGGCCTAAAGCAATAAAGCTATAGCAGCCACTACAAAAGGCAATAAAGCTTAAGCTAAAGGTAAATTAAAACTCTTTATAATTTATACTGCCTAGAACTCCCTTTAAATAGTAGTTTTTATTTAAGAAGATAGGGGTAACTATAAAAACCGTTACTAAACTTCCTAGCTCCTAGCGAAGTCTATTATTATTACTAAACGCATTAGTAATGCTTTTAGCCACCTAAATAGGACCCTTAGCGGCCTTTTAGCAATAGTTAGCAAATTCTATCTTATAGAGATCCTTAAACTAAGCGCCTAAGTAGCTATTACTATATCTAAGCAGTTATTAGGCATACCTAATAAGGTCCTTGCACGCATTATAGCATTGGAGACAGCTGTGGAAGCCCTCTAGTCCACTATAACAAACCATAGCAAGATATTTAAAAAACACTGCAATAGCATTAAAGGCCTTATAGATATCTATAATATTACAAAAACCAATACCCTAGGAACAGTTAACACTAGAATTAAGGAGGCTACTAAGTCTATAACTATAGTAAAAACTATTAAGGACGCAGAATCCCGCCTTACTATATTAAAAAAACACAAGTTTACTATAATAGCTTTAATTTCCACTATTAAATCCTTTATTAAATTACTTTAGTTTAAAGTGAAGGCTATTAAGGCTAAGGTGTAAACCCTTAAGACTATAGGCACCCCTAGGACTTCTACTATAATAAGATCCACTAAGCGCATTAGGGATAAGACCCTAACTCCCTAGTTAAGGTATTCTATACATATAAAATGCTAGCTAGCTACTATAGGCAGCTTAAAGGCTACACTATAAAAAGGGGAATCTATTAATCCCTTTAATAGGATATTTTAATACTTCTATTATTTCTTACACTATTACTTTAGCAGTTCCTTATTATAGGAATTCTAGTAGTTATATAAGTGTAAGTAGTTTCTAATTTTCTATATTACTTACCTACTTTAAAAGGATAGAGTTAGTAGGAAATATAATGGTTTAGTAAGATTACTTAATATTTATAACGTCTGCTGCTAGGAACGCGAAATCCCTATAGGATTCTACCTATATTTAGATAATAATAGTGGTAAATAAGGCATGCAAGTGTTCTTAACTTTAAAGCTATAAAAACTATATCTTTATTTATACAGGAAACCTTACCTACGCTAGCGCCTGCCTCAGGCTATAGAATATAGCAATATCTAAGGGTCTTTATTTGCTTAGCTAGGGCTGTAGCCTAGCCGCCTAAGTACACTACTAAGCATAAAAAAACTCACCTTACTATAACCCTCTTATAACCTCCTCTTAATCAATAATATTATTGCCTTTATATTATAGGTTGCTCCCTCTATTTTCTTTATTGCTATTATTAGCGTTTCCCTATACCTTACTACACTCTTTACTATCCTTTTTATAGCTGCTTTTCTATATAAAACTATTATCTTCCCTATATAGCTATATAAGGTTTCCTTAGTCTTAACACTAAAACTATAATATTTAGCTATATAATACTAACACTGCCTTAAGAGACCCTCTCTACTAAGGAGGAAATTAACTAAGACTATAAAGAAACACTTAACCTCTTTACTAAGCTAGGCAATGTGCGTTTTAAGGCTTGCTACAGTGCTAATACTATAGGCAGCGTAAGATAAATAAGAAAACCCTCTATTTTTAAATTATACTATATTATAACTACTAAGGACCTTATTAAAGGTAGTTTCTATAGAACCTTCCTACTTTATAAGGTCTATAGATTACACTGCCTCCTAATAAACAGCGGCCTACTAGAGCTAAATATAGCTTTTATTTGCTATATTATAGAACTTAGTATAAATGCTTTTATTTAGCTCTCTCTAACTATTACTATCTATATTAATAAAACTTTCACTAAGCAAAACCTTTAGACCTATACTAAAAGCAGCATTAAGGACATAATAAACCTCTAAAATAGGATTATTCTCCCTAGAATCCTATAAGCCTAGCAGCTTATTAATTTCTTTATCTATCTTACTAAGACCTATAACTATTCTAACGCTAGATACATTCCCTTTACCTATTATAGATTAGTAGGAGACTACACTAGCATTTTTATTTAGTATTACTTATATCTCACTAGTGTATATTGCAAGGCTCTCTACATTAGCACTAAGAAAGTCTAAACACTCACTACCTGTATTTAAACGCTAGCTAATAGGATAACCTATAACTTTTATACTAATAACACTTAGAAGGATTAATATAGTATAAGTGCCCTTAAAACTAAGTAGGAGCTTAACTTTAGTATAGTATATCTCTATAATAATATAGAGTTTACCTAATATTAGGAAGAAGCTAAGGCTATAGTAATAACCTTTAATATATATGCCCTTAATACTATAGCTAACTATAGAGGGTAGGAAATCTTTAAAAGGGTCCTAGCTAACCCTATAGTTTAACATTCCCTTACTAAAGATATCTACTTTATAATAGCACACTAAAGCTATGCTATAGACCTTAATAACTTTAGAGCGGCTAGTAGCAATAAGTCCTCTAGCAATAGTAATATATCTTTAGGCAATAAAAGTAAGTAGCAATAGCGTAGAATATAGCAGTACACTAAAGGTAAACCTTAAAGGATTTAACAGTTCTATAGGGGATATAGATATCTATACTAACTTGCTTATATACATTCCTTTTCCTTATTTATATAACTTCTATAGGTTAGTATATAACCTAGCTATATATAGACTCCTACAGCTTATTTCTTTTTCCTTCTAGTTTCTTAACTTTATATATAAATTACTATAGACTTACTTTCTTTCCTTTTTTTTCTTTTCCTTCTTAATTTAGGTAGCTTAGAATAAGCTATATTTTCTTCTATAAAGGGGGGACCTATTACAGTCTATATATAATAGCAGAACCTACTGCATATAGGAGGGTTCCGCCCCCTTTCTTCTAGTAATAAACAACTTCAACTATACATACACTTAACCACCTACCTATAACTTAAGTGTTCCCTCTCTTTACGACTTCATAACATACCACACCTATTGTGTGAGTACCCCCAACTTACGTGTGACATCCAGCACGTAACACCACCCCCTACTTTCATTTCTATACCCTTTGTAGTGTTACCTATATAACTAAATAGAATTTACTATAGTAAAAAAATTCTTATAAGAATTATTATATTAAAGCTTACTACCTTATACTATACTACACACTTATTATAACCTTTTTTTAAAAAAAAATACTAAAAAATATATTTTTAAGCGCTATATTATAAAAAGAATATATTAATTTTTAAAGATAGAGATAATTAATAATTAACTATAGTTAGGCATTAGGTGTGTCTATATAGGTGTATATGAATTGTATAGGGGGGTCTAGCAAATAGCCGCGCTAAGCTATATGCGGCTATAGTGGGGCGTCTGCTGCCCTGATAGAAAAAAAGTGCTGCCCGGATAGCAAAGCTCGTCTGAACGAGGCGGGCGGATACCTCATCCACTATGATGCCAAACATAATGCGGGGAAAGGGGATTGGAGGGCTTGATTGCGGCATGGTCTAGTTGCTTTGATCTTTGATTCAATGTGTAGATTCTAGAATAACTGCTGCATGAGGTGTCCGCTGGACATGGATGGGTTAGAATTCTCCGAATGCTCCCGCGGGTCTCGGATCCAGTGGAGAATCTTGTCCCACCCGTCAAGTGCCATGAGATGGATGAGTCCATGACCATCACTAGCAACTAGGCGCCACAACGCCACAGCGCCTGCTGCACGCCGCACGCTGCATACACACCCAAGGGCCAGCACCCACCAAGGGCCAGCACCCACAGGCGCGGCCCGACCATCTCCCGAAGTGCCTGCCCCCAGACTGTCACGCTGTGAGGCGGCCATTTTCAACATCACCTCCCACCAGACCTCCTCACCTCTCCATCTCGCCTTTTGGCTCCCCACGAGCGGACCGCCAAAGACCCCCGACCATATCATGATATAGCCATACCATCGTTCTCCTTGCCGCCCGACGGACAGGTCTCGCAGCCACCATGTCCGTCAATCCCGCGCCGTCACTGCAGCTCGCAGACTACCTCGAGAAGCTGCCCGGCACCACGTTCAGGAAACTGTACCAGCAGCCCTCGACGGCGTTTGCCATCTTCCGGCGCATGCTGCCGCACCTAGGTACATTCGCTTGCGACCATTGGGCATGAATTCTCGACGAGCAACGTGCAAATCCAGACGGACTAACAAAAGTCTCTGCCCCTTCCCCTTCCCCTCGCCCTGTCCGGTGTCTTAGCAAAAACCTTGGTCATGCGCATCCTGTATATGCCCAAGCCGATGCTCCTCGCCGATCTTGACGTGTGGGTGAAGCCAGACGCGAAAAGGTACGGCGGCAATACCTGTATTTTTCTGTTGTACCTAATTTGCCCCATTACTGGACTAAATCGAAAAAAAAATAAAATAAAAAAATCAAACGCCCAACAGACAGCGCGACAATGCGATCGCGACCCTCAAAGGCCTGCACATCATCCAGGTCTCGGTGCCGTCGAAAGAAAAGCCACAGGAAATGCAGCTGACTACCAACTTCAAGAACTCGCTACGTCTCGCCCTCACCGGTGGCGGCGAACACAATTCCTTTGGCGTGCCGTCCACCCTAATGGTTCCCCCCGAAATCGACCTGCCCTTTCTGGATCGGTATGCGCGGAAGAAATGGGACGATATCCTTCACTTTGTCGTCTCCAGTGTCGGATACAAGAGCACGGGAGATGTGACTGGACCGAATAAGAGCGTCAAAGAGCTTCTGATTGCGGGCCGACTGGTGGACAGACGACCCAACGGGAGCATCGGAATCACACAAGCCGGCTTCACATTCTTGCTACAAGAGCCGAATGCACAGGTGTGGACCTTGCTCCTCTTGTGGCTCGAGGCCAGCGAGACCAACAAGGCCGCGGGTCTCGAAACCGTCGACATGCTTTCCTTTCTCTTCGTCCTGGCCAGTCTGGAACTGGGCCGCGCCTACGACACCAACGCCCTCACCGAACAGCGCAAGAACATGCTGCCGTCCCTGCTGGACTTTGGCCTCATCTACATCCCCCAGCACAAGCGCTCCATGTTCTTCCCCACGCGACTCGCCACCACGCTCACCAGCGGAGGGAGCAGTCTCCGCTCCATCAGCGACGGCGTTGCGGCCGCCACGGCCGCCGCTCTAGGACCGTCATCATCCTCTGCCGCCCACAACGCCTCGAGCGCCGGCGGCGGCTCTCTCGGCGGCCCATCCGGCGACGGCAAGGGCAGCGTCATCGTCGAGACAAACTACCGCATCTACGCATATACCCAGTCCACGCTCCAAATCGCCGTCCTCGCCCTCTTCTGCAAGCTCAACATGCGCTTCCCCGACATGGTCGCCGGCCGCGTCACCCGCACCTCCATCCGCCAAGCCATCAACTTTGGCATCACGGCCGACCAAATCATCTCCTACATGGCCGCCCACGCCCACGAGCAAATGCACCGCACCGCCGCCGCCACCAACAAACCCATCCTGCCCCCCACCGTGGTCGACCAGATCCGTCTCTGGCAGCTCGAGAACGAGCGCATGAAGACAACGGGCGGCTTCCTGTTTCGCGATTTCGAAGACCACAAGGAATTCGTGGACACGGCGCGTTTTGCCGAAGAGATTGGCGTGTTGGTCTGGAGGAGCGACAAGTCGGGCATGTTTTTCGCAAACAAGTATGAACAGATACGGGATTACTTGAAGAGTCGAAAACGATTCGAGTGAGTGAAGGGGGATGAAGGGGATGAACAGTAAAATTAGAAACGCAACGAAAAAAGAAATGAAAAAAAAAAGAAGGAAATTTAAAAAAAAAATTAAAAAACAATTCAATACAATGTACATGTAACGTAACAATCTAGGTTCACATCATCAAATCAATCAAGCCATTTCATTTCCATCTGCCTACGATACAATGTCCATTCAAACAGCCACGTAGCATGAACCCGTGCCCTCATGTCCGACGCCCTCGTCCCTCGTCCCGATTGTCATGAAAACAAGAGCCCCTGTGCCTGACGTACCTAATTCTACTCATACGAGCCAAAGAAGAACAAGAAAGAAGAGAAGAGAAGAGAAAAGGAAGGAAAAAGCTCAGCCGTGCATGACCAAAGCACCCTGCTCTCGTGCCCTCATAACACACTTCCGTTAGCGTCTTTAAAAGACCTAAACAAACACAGTCACCCACAAGTAATCATAACCAATCCATGTCCATGCAGTCAAGAGAAAAAAGGAAAAAAAAAAAGGAAGAGAATTTCCAGACCAGTCTACCAAACATGTCTGCTGTATCACAAAAAGGATTCAGAGCAACAGCCAACGCAAAGTCTCCAAGTAGGTACTAATAACAAGAGTGAGCCAACCATGCCATGCATGTCGCCAATAGCGCGTTGATTAACGGCAGACGCCCAACAATGTTTGGAGAAAACAGGAACAGAAAAGCCAAGGAGAGGCAAGAATCAAGAAGGTAAGGAAAGAAGAAAAATAGCCATAGCAGGAAAAAAAATTAAAGAGAGAAGTGCCGGCAGGGGTAGGGAGAGGAGAACCAAGACGTCCTAACACACAGCCACCCCGCGACTTGGACTTGGTTTAACGGCAAAGGAGCCGCCACGTCCCGGACTGGGCATGGGTAATTGCTTCCTCGGCGCCCCATCCTGGCTTGCCATGCTCTTAAATCGACTGCCTACACTGCCAAACAGCAACGTCTTTTTGCGGTCTGTGGTCTCACAGTATCCCTCAGCAGGAAGCAATTTCGAGCAGCCGACGCGACGCGCATACGACTGCTGCCACAGTCGCAGCGACTTTCTGGCCTCATCTGTGCTGCAGAGCGAATCCAGGTGATGAAATATGCGACCACATCGAAGGTCATCTTCGTCGTCGAGTTGTCGCCTGGTATTGTTGTAGGTGATTGTTGTGAGCGCAGATGTCGTATTGGACGGAGCAAGATACGTCAAGCGATTGCGAGACGATGTAAGGGACTGATGAGCCACCTCACTGGGTTGGGTTTCCCGCCATTGGTTGTCGACTCGGGATGAATACAGAGAAAGAGCATCCTCGTCGAGGTTCTCGGATAAATAGCGGTCTTGCAGTGCCGTGAATCGGCCGGACCAGTACTCGGAGCTTTGGGCTGCGTCAATTTGCTTGTAATCGTATTGGGGAATGGACGCAACCGAATTGGGAGTGGCATCACCAGATGTCGATGTCGGCGCAGGCGTAGTCGCCGCCGCCGACGACATCGTCAAGGACAAGGGGCTAGACATGAAGTCGGACCTCTTGGAAACTGGTGGGCTTTTCCCGGGTACCATCTTGCTTTCGAGGCTGGAGGTCCAGGCCGCCGCCAAGCTCGGCCGAGAGAAGGACTTCTTGAGCCCATGAAAGACGGTCATGGTCCTTGATCGCGGCAATTTGCTCTCCGGCTTTTGACGCGGGCTCATGGACTTCATGACTCCGTCTCCGTCTCTGTCTCGGTTCTGCTTGGTTTCGCAAGGTTCAAGATTTTCCTCATCCTCGACAGGAGTTGACCTGGCCACCAACGTATATCTCGAGGGCTGCTTCAGAAGCGACCTCGTCGAGAGAGATAACAGCGCAGGCCGTTTTCCAAATAATGGCTTTGAAACTTTGGTAGCTTGAATATGGGTAACGGCATTGACGTCGGACGAGGCGACGATGGGGCTCGTAGAGGGGGGCGCCGTGCTCGTAAAACCAGCAGATATGCGCCTCGATCGACGAGAGGCAACGGACGCAGTGGGGGTCGAGGGACCAGATTCACAGTCTTTGATGCTGTCGACCAGCTCCAAACCCTCGCTGCGTATCAGATCTGGGCCGCGTGAAGTTTTGACGGGGCCCAACGGTGCCGATATGAGGGGCCTTTGTGATGAGCGTTTGGCCATGGTGCAGCGCGTTTCACATGCCTGTGAATGTCTCGGAAGTATTCGACGTCTTTTTCTGTTACCAGCTCGCAGGATATTTGTAGCACGCACCAGGATGAGGTGGAACACGAGGTTCAAGTAAAGTAGTATCCAGCTTAATGAGCAATTCTGTTTCTGTTTCTTTTTCTGTTTCTTTCTTTCTTTTTCTTTTTCTTTTTCTTTTTCTTTTTATGGTATTTGGCGAAAAGGCCAGCACAAATGATGGTAACAGCCGTTTGGTCGACAAGTGCACCACGCCCGGCCGTATGCGTATGTGACTTTCTTTTTGTCTCCGTCTCTTTTTTCTTTCTCTTCTTCTCTCTTTCTATGTTCCCCTTGTTGTTCGGTTTTCTTGCTTTCAAAAAGATAAATAAAATAAAGCCAGGTATATTAAAGACAGCAAAAAGACGTCAGAAAGACTCGTCTGTTATGCGAGAAAAGTAGAATCTGGAAGGCCGCTCCGACGCGTTGGTTCTAAGCTCCCGGGCCAGAGGAATCTGGGTACCTGCCTACCTAGGTAGTGAATCGAGTTGTTGACGTTGACCAACCGGGTAAGGGTGCTGCTTTTGTTTTTATTTGTTTCCCGCCGCCATGATTCGGGGAGAGAAAAAAAAACGGACAAAAAAAAACCAGAATGATGAATGGAGAAGCAGAGCAGTGACATTTCTCGGCCGATGAATGGCTCAAAAAGTCTAGATGTGCTCGCTAAAGAAACGTCGCAGCTGTCGGGCAGGTGGCAAACAGCCGCTTTGCAATTTTGCAGCTGCGTCTGGGTGGTTTTTTTTTTTTTTTTTTTTTTCTGCTGAACCCATCCGCTTCAAATGTCTGGAATCTGGACAGCGGACGCCGCCCCGCGAAATGGGGCCTCCGACTGACCAGGCCAGGGTGTAAAAACGCAAAACTGACGACGCTCTTTGTTCGCATGTCTTGTCTCTATCTCTAGCTCGTCCTGTCTGTCTTGTATTGAGCTCGCAGAACCGTCCCGCGCGCCGCATCCGACCGCCTCACGAGTCACGAGTCACCACCTTCCCTGAACACCTATTTCCGCTCTCCTCGTCCTCCCACGACTCAATCTGGAACTCAAACACTACATCGCCCTCTCCCCGCGGAATCTGGTGCCCGTTTCTATCCCACAACGCCCTCTCCACAAACTTGACCCTCCCTTGCCAGTCCACCAGCATCACCGTCTGCCTCTGCGTTCCGTACAGCCCCGTCTCGAACCCATTCGACGCCTGCGCGCTCACCTCGGGCTGCTGCTCCAGCAAGATCTCCTCGGCGGCCCTCAACGAGCCCTCATCTTGTGCCCATTCCGCTCTCCCCTTGGCCTGCGCCTCTGCCATGGCCACCTTGTGCGCCTCGGTCCCCAAGCCCGGCACGAAAATGCTGTGTCTCAGCAGACCAGTCATCTCGTCAAAGGGCATGTCTGGGTCCGTGGCAGGCAAGGTATCCGTGTCGAGAAGATCAAACAGGCTGCTGACCAGGTCGTCTTCGCTGCATTTCTTCTCCACGGCCGCCTGAACGGCACCGCGAAGCAGGCCGATTCCCATCTCCACCCTCGGCCACGGCGGTTCCGCGTCAAAAGTGGTGTTGCTCAGTCCCCACGTCTCGCCGCGCGTCTGGGCTACAAGAGGCACCTCGTCGGCGTGTCCTGCCCTGTTGCTCACGATGGCGATGCCCGGGCTGTTCCTTCTCAACTTGCCGCAGACCATGGAGAAGCCCCCCACGCCCTTGACGCCCCCGTCCCTGACGAGGTGGTGCACGCTGTCCTTGACGGTATCGCCTAGTCCGCCCAGCCAGGCCGTTACCATGCCGCCGCGGGACTTGGTCCCGTGGATAGGGTGACTCGCGTCATGGGTGTTGGCCTCGCGATAGTTGGTCAGCACGGCGAAGAGGCCGTCCTTGGTGATGCCCATCCATGTCCCCTTCTCAGCACGTTGCAGGTCCCTCGCCGATAACACCTGTCGACCCGTCGCAGCATGAGTCCACCAATGCGGCCGGGATGTGGGTCGCAGGATGAATTCGTCTCGGTTGTCTAACAGGATGAGAGCATAATCGGGATGGGCTGTCGTGAAGAGAACGATGCACATGATGATGTTGTTGTAGCGTCTGGTATGCAAGTGGATGTGTTTGAACAAAATAAATAAGACAAAAAAAAAAAAAAAAGGCCAGCTGAAGTGGCCAGGACTTCCAAGAGCAGTAATGTGGCGCCCGAGATGACGATGCCGATGACGATGATAACGGGCACGGTTTTACAGGGCGCAATCGTGCCTGATAATTTCGAACCTGGAGTGGGCAGAGCAAAGAATGCAAAAAGACGCTTGTCAACTTTCTATGTACAAGAACTGGACCAGTCGATATATGTATGGTACCTAGTATGTAATGGATTGCTTTAAGCAGTGCTTTGCATGTCGCTCCACCCGTCTCTGCCCGATATTTGAAACGCCTTGTACCTACTACCCGGTGAGTACATCAGTGCTCTTTACTCGAGTGACGCATGGTCAATTCTCGAATCGGCCCACCTTGGCGCCACTTCCGACATCTCGTTGTCCGTCTGGTTTGTCACTGCACGTAGTCCTTGCCACCAACACGCCACCAACCTCCATGGGCGGGTCGAATCTGCAGCGAGATACTTTTTTTTGGTAGAATGCCAGGATATCAGTCATGATATCAGTCATGTTGTATATTATACACCGACGACCATAGCCAACTGAAGGCTCCATAAATTCGTCTTTCTTTCAACTACGCTTCTATGCTTTCGTTTCCACTCTCATATGTGAATATGTGTGTATGTGTCTGTGTCTGAGTTCCCAGTTGATACATTTCCCCCTCCCGTTTGTTTGTTGATTAACAGTCTAATAAAGCGTTCCTGCCTGAGTGAGATTCCCAAGAGGCATATATATAAGAACAACGATTAGGAGACGGAGACCGACCCGGTTTTATCTCCTGTTGAAATTGAGAAATCGACTCTGCTATCAAGTTAGCAACCCACGTCCTCCGAAATTATGCATATGCATACGCAGACGCAGACGCAATGAATAAAAACGTACCGCAGTAAATAGGATAATCAAGTTGCTACCAATAAAGGCCAAGAAAATACCGAGATCTCGCCATCTATTGTCAAATGACAGGCCAAGAGGTGTAAAGAACTCGTCTCCCACTCCAAAGGCGCAGTACTCGCAGTTTTGCGTTTCGTTGTTGACAAGATATCCCGATGCACCTGCTTCAAAGAAAGGAGTCATGTACTCTCCGCAGGTCGTGTTGTCGGGTGCAACGAACCGGTTGACTTCGCCCGAAGTACAAACTACTTTGAGGCCGTGCAGCGCAGTAGTGACCATGCCGCTAATGAGTCGAGTGAAGGGATCGAGCTGGTACAGCCACGCACGCCAGAATCCGGGCATTTGGTGTACGGGAATGGTAACACCACAGAAAAGAGACAAGACGGTGACAATCAGTGGATCAAGTTGCGCCGAGATACGTGCCGATGGAGTCAGCGCGGCGATAGCTTGTCCCATGGTAACGGCAAATACTTCTGCGATGAGTATCATTAAGAACTGGTATCCAGCACGAGAAGGTGTTGCGTCGAGGCCGGGCATGAAATACAGACACACATAAAATACAATGGCGCAAAGAACAGAGTATGGCATTTCGGCGGCAGCAATGGCCGACACGAATGTGAAGGAAGAGTACATCTTGGACGACGCCTCGCGAAAGAAGAGCGCCCGCTTGATGTAAAACATGACTTCGACTTGGGTGATGATAAGAGCTGGCAGAACGGTAACCTGGAAAATGACGAAGACGGTGTACTGGAGTGAGGAGCGGGAGTTGTCGAGGTTGAGATACGCCAGGCCAGCGATGAAGGCAACGGCGAAGTGGTTGAACAAGCGAGTGAAGAGGTAGTTTGGCGAGCGCCAAAAGCCACGGAACATGCGTCGACACACAATCTTGAGCTGGTGATGCGCAGGCGACGCATACTCCGTCTCCGGTTCGTGGCAAGACCCTTGTGCCACAAGCTTTCTTTCCTCTCGCATATCGACAATGGCCTTCTTGACCTGCTCCAACTCCGGACTGTCATCCCATATCTCAGCCCAGTCGCGATCGCCGAAGCGTCGTGCGCTACCTGCTCCAATGGCTTCCAGCATGAACTCTGCCACGTTGTCCGTAGGAGCAGCCTCGGCGCCGTTTCGCTTCAGGTAGGCTCGCAAAATAGACGCATCTTCACCAATGTCGCCAAAGTATACGGTTCGACCTCCGCGCTGAAGCAGTAAAAGCCGATCAAAACTTTCAAACAAGGCCGCGTTGGGCTGATGAATGGTGCAGAGAATGGCCTGTCCAGCGTTGGCGAGCTTCTTGAGAAATCGCACAATGTTGAAGGCGCTTTGGCTGTCAAGGCCAGAGGTTGGCTCGTCCAGAAACAACAAAAGTTCAGGCTTCGCAGCCAGTTCAACACCAATGGTAACTCTCTTGCGCTGCTCGACCGTCAGACCAGCCTCGGCAGTACCAATGATGCAATCTGCAATGAGCTCCATCTCGAGAAGTGCAATGATTTCCTCCACGTATGCATGGCGTTCGGCGACGGGTGTACCATAGGGTTGTCGGAGATCGGCCGAGAATCGAAGCGCTTCGCGCACCGTCTGCGTGGGCTCGTGAAGATCGAGTTGTTCGGCGTACGAGGTCGACCGCTGGAACTGTTTCCCGGGCTTAGAACCGTCTACGAGAACGTCGCCGCTGATGACGCCAATGTTCTTCCTTGACGCCAAAACGTCCAACAAAGTGGTCTTTCCAGCTCCCGAAGCGCCCATGAGAGCCGTCAACTCGCCAGGTCGCACGTATCCGAATATGTTGTTGAGCAGTCGCCGCGTACCAGATGCAACCGGAACGTCATAGCAGAGGTTCTCCCAAGTCAGGATACTTTCGGATTTGATTCTAAGGCCCGATCCTGCTTCATTGCTCTTGTCTGTACGCCTAGCCTCGCGCTTATCTATCAGCTGTTTATTGAGCGCCTTTCGCTCTTTGTTTGGACGCAGATAGATTTTGAATGCATTTCCTCCCATTCCCAACGTGACGACCTCACCCAAGACAACGTTTAACAGCAGAAAGAAGATAATAATGGCCACGACGATGCCCCAGTTGCGCCACAGGTCCCCGGGATAGTATGAGAAGCCTTGCGCAATGTAGTCAGCCCCGTTGACGAGCGTAGTCCCCGCATTTGAGCCTGGCAGTGTACAAACTTGATGGTTGATATCGTTATAGCCGGGACCCGAGGGGATAAGAGAGCCGGCAGTACACGTCATGTTGATGCGCTGGAATTCGTTCTGCATCATAGAGGTGAAAATGAGACCAAGTGGGTTGATCCAGTACATCCATCGCAGCCAACCCTTCTGTGACTGATACTGTATGATATAACCGGAAGTGATGACGAAAAACGATATCACGACGACGGCAAATTTGATAGCATAGTCATAGTCAGGGCTGACGCAGCCAAGGATTCGGAAGAACAAGGTCATCGCAATGTTGGCTGACAATAGCATCAAGTAGAACGTGAAGAAAGCACCTGCGTCCCTGACCAGTCCTGTCATGAAATAGACAATGATGGAAAAAACCATGATTTCGAAGGCCGAAAAAAATTGGTCCACGAGAATCTGACCGATCCACAGGGCCGATGGTCGATGAAACGCAAATGCCCTGTGTTTGTTGACAATGGATCTACCCATCATCGCTCCTGCCAGTTCAGAGAACGCCTGGAACGCATTGAACAGCAGAGCGAAGAATATAAGACCGCCCTTGCTGAAGGCGCTAGCAGACGTTTCTTCCAAATGGAGATAGAGCGTACCCAGCACGATGGCGGTGATTAAGCTTCGCACCCAAGCCAAAGTCAGGTTGAATCGATCCTGCAGCTTCAGGATGAACTGCCTCTTCACAAGAGCCCAGACCTGCAGATGGAAGCCAACTTGATAGACTGATTTTTTTGATGCCCCACGCTTGCTTTCCTTAACTGCAATGTGAAAGTCCTCATGCTTGTGCTTTTCCTGCTCCAAGTCGCGCTTGTAGGTTGCAATCTCGTATTCGATCCTCTTTTGGTAGCTGGATTTGTGGAAGGCCTGCAGCAAAGTATCCGGACTGTGCGGCACGTCACTTGCTGATCGTCCCGGGGCGTATCGTCTCTCGAATTCATCAGTACAGCCCGTCAGGTAGTCGGGCGTAGTTTGTCTCGGTTGTGGTGCGAAGCCAAGTCCCTCGAAATAGCTTCGGGCTTCCTTGGCAGGGCCAAAGTAGATCTGCTTGCCTTCGTCAATGACCATGACCTTGTCAAAGAGATTATAGATATTCTCGGAAGCCTGGTATAGAGACACGAAAGTAGTTGTTTTGTACAAGTTGGTCTGAATGCGAAGTGATCGGGCAAAATCCAGTGCTGTACTGGAATCAAGACCACGGGTGCTATTATCCCACGAGAGAATGCAAGCATTCGTAATCATCATTTCAGCAATGGACACTCGCTTGCGCTCACCACCGGAAATGCCTCGAACGAAATGATCGCCCACAATGGTCTTCCTCGTATGTTCGATATTGAACATTTTTAGCAAGGTGGAAATGACGTGCTGCTTGAACTCCGTCTTGGTCATGTTGCCAGGCCGCTTAGCGGGCATTTTTGTGTCAAGAGCAAAGGCCAGGGTCTGTTCAACGGTCAATGTGGGATGGTGAATGTCGTCTTCGGCACTGTACACGGCTTCACCTCGGTAGCGCTTAAATTCCTTGGCAGACCATGGGCCGTAGAAGACGTCTCCTTGAACACTGGTGTACCCATGGCGTTGATTCGCAATAACTTTAAGAAACGTCGTGCATCCAGATCCCGGCTTGCCCAAAACCAGCACCATTTCTCCAGGATTGCAGACACCTTGAAAGCCGTCGAGGAGCTTAGTCTCCACTGGCTTCTTTCCCATGCCCAGCAATTTCATGACGGGCGTAAAGACGTGGAAGAAGTTGACAAAAGCATCAGGAAAGGTTTGAACATAGTTGGCGTTGCCGCCAATACCTTTCACAGTTAGTCCATCCCAGCAGGCTCCAATGTGTTTGTCCTTGATACCGACCGCCTCTCCAGCAGCAAGATTTCCACGCAAAGCCGCTTCGAGATCAAAAACAGAGTCGGTTTCCGTGTCTACGCCGGCGGTTTTCGAGTCTGCGGGCACGAGCTCGTCAAGGTCCACGTTTTTGGCTTTGTTCAGCCGACGGCTGGCTCGGGAAACGCCTGTAAACTCTCGCTGCAGCTCCGCAAAATCTGCCTCTGCCTGTTGGATCGACACGCCCGGCTCAACTGTAGAAATATCTCTACCGATGGACTCGCGATATGCAGTCGTTGTAGTAGAGTCTTGAGAAGTCCGTCTAGGCGTTTGCGAAGCGCCGGCGTCCGAGGATTGATCCATCATGATTTTCCTGCATCGCCCTGGGCCGAAGGCGCCGGAAGGTTCAAAGCTCTTGGACCTCGTGGTTTTTTGTCAATGGGCAAAAGAAAGAGGACAACAAACGTCTCTCCTAAAACATGCAAACGGGAAAGTGTGGGTGGGGTGGTGGTTTTCAGAGGCACTGAATGGAAGGGAGAGGGGGGGGGGGGGGGGGGGGGGGGGGGGGGGGGGGGGGGTGAGGGTGCCGGGGTTGGGACTGGACAGAACGACGACGACGACGATACCAGGAGACGGCAAGGTAGTCCTGACGAGAAGAGAAGGGGTTTCAGATACAATGAGCAGAGCGAGGCATTTTGCTTTGCTTCATGGAAACCGGACTTAACAGTTTATCACCGATAGTCAAGAGTCAGAGAGTCAGAGACCATTCATCATTTTATTAAGCAGGAGACAAAAAGGAAAGAAACGGGGCCCGTTTGGCCATTTCACAGGGTGGCGCGTGGGAGCTAGATTAAACCTCGAGGCAAGAGCAGGGGAAGTGGATTTCGGGGTGCTGATGTGATGTGGGGGACTGCTACTCAAGTAGAGTATCCCAGAAAATCGAACCGGGGGTTTCCATGTTGGGATCGCCGAGAGTTGGATCAAGGATGTTATAACGACGCTTGACATGGAGACAAATTCCAGGAAACGGACACGAAGTATTTGTAGGCCAAGCACGATTCCGGATGGCAGGAGCGGCTTGAATTGTGCCTTCCATTTCGCATGGCCATCATGGACGTCTTTCTTTGCCTGGCAGCTCGCATTGGTCGGAGCAGTCAAATCATCTTTCGAGCACCATGACGACGAGGTTGAGACCGGGGCCGGAAAGAATGTGTGTGAGTCAGCAGCACAGGACTGCAGGCAGGACAAGGAGTTGGCAGGAGTTGGCAGGAGTCGGCAGGAGTCTGCAGTGGCGCCTTCCAGTTCCATGCCAGGTTGCCATCAAAACGGGGTGGCTGGAATGACGGGCCCCACAGCCCCGCAGCTCCAGCAAGTTGGCCTAAAGCACCCTGGTTCTCGGGGCCACTCTCCGTCCGATCCCCAGCCAGGCACGACTCATTGTCCGCCTCTTGCTGTGTGTAGTTACATAATGGGCATCGTGCATGATGCATCGTGCATCGATCGTTTGTGCACCCACGGATGGCTTCGCTCCACGGGTTCGATAGCAGTCGCATCTCGCGGCGACGAAAATAACCCCAGCAATGACTCCAGCGGCACGTCTGGCCGCCTCAACTCACTGTGGCGAGGCGAACGAGGCCATCGATCAAACGGCTATCCTTCTCCACCACTAGAGACTTGGGGCAGCGGGTCCAAGCTGGACTCTCAAAACTTTTCGCACCAAATGCATCATGGCATTTAAATGTTCGGAAGCAGCTAAACCTAACATGGCAGAATAGCTCCGGCGCCACCCTTCTTTTACTATCGAAGCGCTGTTCCTGCCACATTCCCCGCGTTCAAGGAAAGGAGAAGTTCTTGCTGCATGGGTCGATGACATCAAGAAAGAATCCCTGGGCTAATATGTTCTCTTTGTATTTATGAAGAGAACCTTTTGCTTAATCAGTCATAGAGGAAGAACAAACGACATGGGCCTCCTATCATGCCGAATTAGAAAAACCCTATTAGAGTTAGCAGCCGCCCGAAAAGCAATTATAAGTTGCTTGTTTTTCTTCTGTCCCCTTTCATTCTTGTTTTCTTTCTGTGGTCCTGTCTTTAACTCCTCGCTTTATTTATCCATCCTTTCTTCCTTTCTTCCTTTCTTTTGTAATTCTATTCTTCGTTTCTTACGCTATTCTTCTTTCTTTCCAACCTCGGTTCTAATCGGCTATTCAGATCACACGACTGCGTGTCCGCTCAAAGAATAGCCCTTTTGCTTCAAGCACGAACTGGGGGGGGGGAAGCTCGCCAACAAGCCACGAACAAAAAGAGTAGTACATTTACTACAATGGCCTATATTACTGGATAAGCACTCCTCAGAAATGGCACAAGTGCCGATACGTATAGTCGTCTCGACAAAGAAAACCGTCACGAATAATGGTCGGCAAATGCGCGTCAGCGAGCGTATCAACGGGAGGATCGGCACTTGCTTTTTTCCTCTCTCTTATTTTTCCATCTCCGTTAGAGCGAGCATGACCGCTGTGGGCCATTCCTGTCCTTTTGAAGGATGCCCGGCGGCTGCAAGTGACGTACACATCCATCTGTAACCGACGATATGTTCGGCAGATGCATTAAAGTTGTGGCAGAAACTTTAAGTCCTTCTGTTCCGGACTTTGGCGCAAATCTTTTTTGCCGTTCTTCCTAGAGCGAACATGATATGCTTTATTTACCCCTTTCATCATCCCGGGCTGCATAACCACATGGACGTAAGCCATCCCCTGGCGCAAGCCGGCATACCCGCGGGCTGGCGGCCTATTCGAGATCTGGTCTCAGTTCAGAGTCCATGACACGGACGACATTCTCATCTCACTGAAATGATTGTTTCTGTCGTGGGCCGTGTTGCATTGTAGCGGGAGACTATCATGACGACCCACAACGGGACCTACCTATTTCTATCATGTCCCCAGGATCCTAAGTGGTAGTAGGGACATGATCAACCTAGCCCGGTCCAAATCCCACCACAGGCAGACGTTTTATCACGCGTCATGATTACGTGCCCTCAAAGTCACACTACACACCGCTTACCGGTTCCCAATGACTGTATCTCTTTTTTT
>SRPW01000043.1:0-55488 GCA_018360225.1 Claviceps pusilla | reverse complement strand
TAATATACTAAAGGAATTAAATAATATTCTATAGAATAGGCTTACTATAGTTACTATATAGGGCTATATTAAGAAGGTAGTAAAGAAGGAGAAGGGAATAAAGAAGAAGGGGGGGGGGGTAGAGGAGGAGGGGGGGGAGCTAGGGGCTAAGGGGGCGTAGGCCTAGGGCTAGTATAGGCGTATTGCACCTATTTTCTGTTTTCTTAGTTACTATATTTATTTTTTTTCTTTAAAAATAAGTTATATATCCTAATAATCTATACTAGCTATAATATCCACGCGGCTTCCCACTGCCTCTATACCTATACTGCGCTAGGTGCTATATAGTATTATATCTATAATATCCTTAGCCTATTAATCTTATAAGCTTTTTATAAGCTAAAACTAAGGGATACGCTCTATTAATATAAGCTACTTAGTAAGAGTAGTTACTAGCTTATTATTTTCTAAAGCCTCCCTAACTTTATACTAGTTTTATACTAAGTGTATACCTATATTAATAGGGTAGAGATAGTTAAACTTTTTATAGAATAATAATATATAGTAGTGGTCTTTATTATTAGCCTAATAGCTATATATTAGCAATTCTACCTTAGGAATATATTAACTAAAGAGAAAAGCATTAAGTTTAATTTATTTTATATATATTTATATAAGCGCTATAGATTTATACTTAGTTAGGCCTAAGTAAAGGTAGATAACTTTAATAGTAGAAGTAAAGCTAAGGTTAAGCTCTACTGCTATATAGTTAATATTAGTTTAGCGTGCCTATATAGTAGCCTACTTCTAATACTAGTAGTTCTTTTATTTTAAAGTAAGTGCTTTAGTTAGAGAGGGCTTTAATAGGTAGTTATAGAGTTAGTTTAGGAATAATATATAGTTTAGGTAGTTATTTAGGTGTAGTAGGCAGCTACGCCCTTAGTGTATTAGTTTGCATTTAAGTTAAGCCGCTATTATAGTATAAGCGCTATAGATATGCTTAGCTATTCTATTAGCTTCTATTTATTAGTAAAAGTAAAGTAAATAGTAGTTAAGGTAGAGATTAATTAGGGCTATAGCTACCTTAGTTTTAACTAGGGTATATAGTATTGCTTTAAATACACTAGTTACTATTCTTAAGTACTTAGTCTATTTAGAAATAAATACCTTAGCTATACCCTTAGCTTTACTACTAACTTTAGTAGGGGTATAATGCAATCCTATGCTATATGTAATTATACTCTAAATAACCTATATATATAAGAGTTATATATTATATAATAAGCATCCCTAGGTTAAAGCTACTAGCAATATAAGTATAAGCCACTACTGCACTAGTTTTAACTCAACCTAACTCTAGTATACTTTCTAGCGAAGCTTATAATAAACCTATACCCTAAGAAAGCGGGCAAACTGGACTAGTTGCACTGTGTTAGTGCTAAGTCGGACTGGCAACGTGATCGCAGCGCGCCGCCTAGTGAAGTGCATAAGTTCGCTCTTCCCTGGATTGAACTTAAGACCTGATTCTTAGGACCAGTCTTAGCGACTCTAAATATTTTGTTTTATATTAAGGAAAATAATGCCTCTTTATAGAAAGGGGATTATATTAGTACTAGCTCTTACTAGGAAATTATCCTAAAAATAAGAATCCACTCTTATATAACTTCTAGCACACTAAATCCTCTTTTAGAAGCACTATTAAATCCTATAGAAATTAACTAAAATAAGATAATCTCTTACTCCCTTAATAGTTAGGTAGAATATATACCCCCTTTATAAGTAATAAAAACTTAAGGGCAATAGCATAAGCCTAATATATATAATAAATTTTAGTAATTTCTTACTAATATACATAACTAGTAAGAGGCTGCCCTTAATAAAATCCACTATAATAGCATAAAGGAAATTAGCAAAGTAGTGACTTACTTAACTACTACTCTAAATACCTTTAAACTAGCTAAATCTTACTAGCAAACTATAGAACTAGCCTAATACCCTTTATTTACCTTAAAATAGGCTTTAACCTTAAATATATAGTATTTTATAGTATCCTTTAGAACAATAAGTATATAAGTATAACTAGCTTATATAATAACCCTTAATGCTTACTATACTAAAACCTCTTAGCTTAGAGGATACCTAGTAAATAAGGAATTTTATAAGGCTTTATATAACCCCCTACTCTATAATAAGCTACACCTAAGGAATGCTATATATGCCTAGGAACTATTATTTATACCTATAGAATAGCAACCTAAGGATAAGGACCCTTATAAGGATCCTACTATTTAAGCCCCTTTAATAATAAACTATTTAATAAAACCCTTATAGAAGCTTAGTAACATTAGGTATCTTAACCCTAAAATAGATCTAAATAACATTAATAGCAAAGCTATTAAGTATAAGGGTAAATCCACTATTTTTATAGATATAGACCTCTAAATCTAGGCAGTTAGGGACCACTATAGTTATGCTAGTCTTAACTGCTAGGAATAGATTAAACACTAAGTATAGTACCTCTTCTATAGCGCTACCTATATATAGTACTATTAATATCTTAATAATATAGAAAGGGCTATAATTTTCTATAACCTTAAGTTAGTATTTACTATAGTTAAGAAGGAATTTAGCATTAAGATTTAGAATGCTATAGTATAGCTTAATTAAGCTAAATTTACTAAGGATAATATATTATTTAAAATATTACTATATAAGTTTATAGCTAAGATTTTCTTTTATACTAAAGCTAATAAGGAATCCACTAATCTTTAGCTCCTTACACGCCTTTACTATAAACTCTATATAGAACTTTGCTAAATTTATCCCTAACTAGTGGAATTAGACTACTATAATATATATATTAATTTAGTAGAAGGTAAAAAATAGAACCTAAAAGACTTTATTTTAGGTAATAAAACCTACTATAAAGCTAAGAAGAATAAAATCTAGTTTTCTACTTACCTCCTTATAGAGAACTTAGACTCTATAGCTAAAAATCCCCTTTACTATAGTGTTAATACTTATTAAAACAGACCCCCCTAGCGTAATAGCTACTATAAAGGCAGCTATAGTCTACCTTAATGCTAGTAGGGTAGTTACTACTAATACTTATAAAGCTATAAAAGGTATTATAAATCTAGTAATAGATATAAATATAGAAACTACTAACTATAAGGCTAATTATACTCTTTTTAACCTAATTATAGTTATTCCTATAAAGGTTATAAAGGGGCCTTATAGTAGTCCCTAAAGGATTCTAATAAAGGCATACTAATAGCTACCTTCTATGCTAAAGAGTTAGACGCCCCTAAGCAATATAAGGAAGCTAAAACCTATTATTATAACTCCTTTAGGCGCCCTTAATATAACTATAAAGGCTATAAACCCTAATTTTATAAAAAGTAGGTACCTAAGGATAGTAATAACGTAAACTATATAGTTATAGTAAATAACTTAAATATAAAAGCTAAAGAGTCCTACTTAGTATTATTAGAATACTATATAGTTAAGAAGGGAGTTATTAAAAGTAACTTTAATAAGGATAAATCTAACTTTATAAACGCTTTTTATATAAGGGAACCTATACTTTCTATTATTATATACTATAAAAAAATTATAGTATTTAAAGGACTAACTAATAGTTAGGTTATTAAAGCTATAGTATAGCTATATTAGTTAGAAATCACTAAAAAAAGAAAGGTAATTATTTATCTTAAGGTAAACCTTTACTTTAATAACTAAAGGTAGAACTATAAGATTTACCTTAATATAGGAACTTTATTAATATTAGTTAATAAGGAGTGGCTTTAATAGAATAGTTATAATATTTAATAGAGAACCTAGAAGCCTAAACCTATAAATAATATAAATTTCTCCTTTTATATTATTAAAACTACTACTTTTAACTTTTATATTAAGGGTAAAGCTAGAGAAAAGTTAGTATTTAGTTACTTTACTATAACTGCTAATATAATAGAGAAACTTATACTAAAATTATTAATTAGCATAGATTTTATATATAATTATAGCATTAAAATTAACTTTATTAACCCTAGAGTTATTTTCTAATCTATATATAATATAACTATACCTAGCTATATTTTCCGCCCTACTAATATATTCTAACTAGGAGGGTTATTATAATATACTATGTTACTATACTGCTATATAGCTTAGAATTAGTGCTGGTTTTTTAGAAGGACTATGTAGTATATAAGGCCACTAGTGTTTATTATTTTATCTTAAAGAACTACTAAATTTTTAATAGTATTATAGATTATAGGTAGGTAAAATGCTTACTAATTTATAACTTTATAGAGCTCTTAATTTATATTAAGCCTAACTAAAGGCTAAGGAACCTTTAAGGCCTAGATATAGTAAACTCCTACTTTACTATAGATAATATTAAAACCTTTACTGCTTTTTATAGTTATAATATTAATATCCTATAGGGCTATAAAGAGCTAGTAGCGCTAAAGGATATTTTTCCTTCTAAGGTAGAGAGAGATAATAAGGGCACTACTAATAACCTTAACCTTAGGGTAGTTAATAGCAGCATCCCTTTATATAGCATTATATACCTAAATAACATCCTATTTATTACAAATAAATTTAGTGTTAAAATTATAAATCTTAACCTAATAGCTATAGAAAAACTTATTAAACTTACTAATAAATATAATATTTACTATAACTAAGGGGTAGTGTTAATGCCTAAGGAGAAGTAGATATATATTAACTTTATTAATAGTTAGTAAAATTAGCTAAAACCCTTATAAATATACTATTTAAGTAAAAAAGATTTTAAAAAGTTTTATAAAATCTTTAATAGAAAGTATAAAGCTAGTAAGGTATTTTATTTAGGGGTAGGTAAGAAAGCACTATATCTATACCCTAGCTTTCTTATTTAGTATAATACTAAAAAAGAATATAAAGGAAGGGTAGTAATTAATATAAAGCCTATAAATAGTATTACTATTTTAAATATATACCCTTTACCTAACTAAGGGGATATTATAGAGAATATATATAAAAAGTATTAAATATCCCTTCTTAATGCTTCTAGTTTCTTTAACTAACTTCTAGTGTAGTGTAAATACTATAATAGAATAGTAATTATCTTTAAAAGAGGAATTAAAGTATTCTATATTATAATATAAGGATATAAAAATTCCCTAGTATATACTTAGCGCTTTATAGATAAGTAATTCTATAAACACTATACCTTTATATAAGTATATATTAATAATATTATAATTTTCTCTAATACCTTTAAAGAGCACCTAGCCTACCTTAAGATTATATTTAAAATCCTTAAAAAGTGCTGCCTATATATTATAGCTAAGAAGTTATTTATTAGCTATTTATTAATTTAACTGTTAGGTTTTATTATAAATATAGAGGGTATTACTAATATTAGTAACTATATTAAGGCATTTAAGAACCTTTAAATACTTACTATACTCTTAAGCTTTAAAACCTTTATAAGGATAGCTAAATTCCTTTATATAAGGGTCCCTTAGTTTAACCTATATATTAAACCCTTATAAAATAGAAAGACTAAAATACTTTAGAATCTTTATAAGAAAAATAAGCTCCCTATTAGGTTATTTAAGTAGGTATAAAAATGCATAGCTTAGCAGATAAGTTTTATACCCTTTAAGTAGAAAATTGTATTCTTTAAAGCAATTTAGGAACTTCTATATACTAAAATTCTACTCTAGCACTATAACCCTAAAAGGCCTCTTTTCTTTAAGGTTAATATATATAAAAAGGGTTTTAGCCTATATACTTTTTAATTAGTAGTTAACTAGAATAGTACTAGTATCTCTAAAAAGAATATTAATAGTAATAAACTCTACTCTACTTTATTTCTCTCCTAGCTAACCTTAGCTATTAAGAAAAGGTATAGCTTAATAGAAGTAAAGGTTGCTGCTATTATATAGAGAATAAGAAAGCTAAGGAAAATAGCCTAATTTAACTTATTAGCTATAAATATTATTACTAATCACTTACTAGCAAAGGGCATTATTTAATATACCTTACTTACAATAATAAACCTTAATAAGGCTAACCTTAAGCTTACTAAGGTTATAAATTATTTCTTATAGTTTAAAATCTATATTATCTATATCCCTAGCACTTTAAATATAGTTCTTAATGCACTCTCTTACTTATTTATTAATATTAGCTATAGGGAAATAGCTAACTATAGTAAATTTAATAAACTTAATACTTATATATACTTTAGAGAGGAATCTATAGTATTTACTATTATAGATAATAACCTAAAGGATTCTATTATAGTAGGGTATTAGTATAATATAAAGTATAGCTAAATTATTAAGGGTATTACTATATATAGGGAGAGGCAATGCTAAGCTAATTAAAACTAACTATAAATTCCCCTATATAGCTAGAACCTTTAAGATAATAAACTTCTTTACTATTATAATTTAAAAGGATTACGCTAACTTTATATCCCTTAAAACTATATAAAAGCTCTTCTCTAGCTTACTTATAATAATACTTATTACTTTAGCATAGGGAGAATAGCTAAGAAGCTCTCTACTATTTACTTTCTATAGATAAGTAGCTAAATATACACCTATATAATGCACTATAATATTTATAGAGAAAACGTAGTTCTCTAATCTTAAGCCCTAGAAGAAATAAAACCCCTTTAAATAAAGCTAGTGCCTTTCTATAGCATTTTATTAAATTTTATTACTAATATACTAAAAGTTAGCTTTATAAATATAATATAGGCAGTGAAAGAATTTATTACTTATAATTTGCTTTGCCTAGTAAACTATCTCTTTAGTAAGAAAATAATCCTTATCCCTAGCTATAAGGAGTATTTAGTAGAAATCTAGGCTAAACTCCTACTTAAGGGACTTTACCTTACTAACTAAAGGCTGCTATAAGAAATCATTAGTAATTAGAACTCTAAGTTTATCTCTAACCTCTAAACTATACTTTTTTATAAGCTAAAAGTAAAATTCTTTATAACTATAGCGTATTACCTATAAACTAATAGTGTAGCTAAGCGTAAAAACTAGACTATAATTATTATAGTATAGTATTACATTATAACTAATTTAAATATCCCCTAGCCTTTAATACTTCTAGCACTCTAATACTACCTTAATAACATAGCTATAGCTTTAATTAACTAATTACCTAATAAACTTATACTTAGTTATAAGCTACTTATAGTAGTAAACCTCCTTATAAATTTAAATAAATTTATTATAAATCCTAATAACACTAACCTTTTAGTGCTTTAGAAGTTATACTAAAGGGAGGCTAAGCATACTATTATAGTAATAGCTACGCTTATAAAAATCTAATATAACTCTAGGTATAACCTAGTAAATATTAACGTTAGGGATATAGTATACCTTAGGCTATACTTAAAATATAAGCTTTTAAGTAAGCTTAAGAAGAAATAGTCTCCCTAATGTACTAAACTATATAAGGTTTTAAAATAAATCTCTCCTCTTTCCTTCTACCTTAACTTTCTACTAATTTTAAAGGTTTATTTAATAATTTCTATAGCTTATATTTAAAAACTATAGTAGGGTAAAAACCCTTTTAAAAAAATTAAGCTAATACTACTACTAATAAACTTAACTAAATTAAAAGAGGTAAACTACTAGGAAATTAAGAGAATTTAAGATTACTATATATAATTCTTTTAAAAAAAGAGTAAGAAGCCTTATATTAACTTCTTAGTCTACTAAAAGGAATACTCTACTAAGAATAATTAGTAGATTTCTAAGGAAGAAATACACATTAATACTGCTAAGATAGTTAATAAGTACCTTATAAAGAATATTATTAATTAGGATAAGAAATACTATAAAAAAGGCCTTATAGCGCCTTCTAATTAATAAATTCTAATAATACTAGCTCTATATTTAATTTTATAAATATATATAAGGAATTCCCTATTAGTAGAAAATATTAATTATTTTCTAACTCCTTATATACTATAAAAGCTTACCTTAAGCTTACCTTTATAAAAGCTTTATTAAAGTATATAAAATCCTTCTTTTCCTACACTCCTTTACTCTCTTTCTTTACCTTTTTTTCTTTACTTTTTTATTTCTCTTTTTTTCTAAAATCTATATACTACTACCTTCTTCCTTATAGTAGTTATCTATACTTAATTTATATTTTTCCTTAGCCTATATAGATATACTACTTAAACCCTTAACCTCCCTAAGGCTTTCTATAGTATATTAAATCTACTAACTTAAGGCTTTTAGTATTAATTTTACTAATTACTATACTAATATTTAATAGAAGTTAAGTTAGAAGAAGGCTTAGTAGAATATATATAGCGAACTCCTATGTTTCTTTCTATACTTATATATTAAAGCCTTTATTAAACCCCCTTCTTACTATTAACTTTCTATAATTCTCTTTAAGTAATTAACCTTAAACCTTAAGAATAGTATAGATTTCTATAATATTAACCTAACTAACCTACTAGGTCTTATACTTAATTCCTATCTTTAGGAGACTAATATCCTAACTAGCTAGCTAGGGAGCACTTTAGCTACCTAAAGCAGCGAATTTTATAATAAAGATAGTAATAACTTAGGCACACTCTATGTTATACCTTAGCCTATTATAGCTAACTACACTATAGATAAGAATATCCTTAATAAGAATAATATAGACCCTAACTAGAAGCTAGATAATACTAATAACATTAAGGAGAAGACCCTAATAGGCCTATTCTTAATAAACCTAACTAATAAGCTAATAACTACTACTAAGGAAGCAGTAAAGCGCATTGCTAATACCTTAATACACTAGTACCTTTACTAATTTATAAGAGCTAATAGTAATATATATATACCTTATAATGCATTAAATAATATTAACTTTATTATTATAGTTAATATAGAAAAGGACTATATAAAGTAGCAATACACTAATAAGTAAGGACTTAAGAAAAAGAATTAGACCCTTAAGGATACCCTCTATATCTATAGCGTAGAATTTACTAAGGTAAGAGCTAGAATTAGCTATAATAGATTTAGTGTTAAAAAAGATAATCCCCTCTATAAGCTATACTTAAAAGTAGTAGCTTACTATATTAATATTTTTAAGGGGCGGCCCCGCGCAGTAACCGTGGCGAGCCCGTCCCGCAGAATATCATTTAATTCCTCCAGCGCATCGGCAATGCGGCGGGTCTGCAGCAGCAACTCGCCCTTAACCGAGGTTAAGGCCGAGGCCGCTACAACACTACTACTAACCTACGTTGCTATATTAGCGGATAAGCCTGCCTGCTTTATAAGTTAGACTGCTTTTTTCTAAGTAGCATTATACTCTATAGCCTAGCTATGCATTAGTATTATATTAGTATTATTATAAAACTATATCTTAGCTGCCTTATACTTATATTAATAGACTCCCTAGAGGCATAGAGGTTTTATATATTTATAACTTATTTAATAGCCTCCTAGTATAATATAATGTTTAGATTTAGCTATAAAACTAATTAGCTATTACTTAGCTACTAATATAAATAAAGAATATAATACTTATACCTAAATAAGTCTTTTTTACTTTTATATACTTAAAGTATATACTATTAGTACCTACTTAACTTAGTAATAAAAGTAGTATAGGTTAGAAGGGGGCACTAACCTTTAGTGCTATAGTACTGTTTTTTAATGTTTTTAGCTTATATTAAGTAAGCTTTATAAGGCTAGGCCTGTAATTAGCCTAGCTATATAAGGGTTAATAGCAGTAGTGCATTAGAAAGGGACTAGTACTTACCCTAAGTGTAATAATTAATTTTATTATAAGAGTAGGCGGTATTTTTAATAATACTATAGTTAGTTTAGGGTAGTAATAGGGCAGCACTACTGTAAAAATAGAAATAAGGGTATACTTATAATAAAGGTAATAAATAAAGAAGGAAAAAAGAAGGGAAGAGCCTAAAAATAAAGAGAAAAGAGTAAATATAGTATTTCTTTCTCTTTTTATTATATAACTAATAGATAGCTAATAGTTAGTTTAATAATAGCTAGCTACTAGTTAGTATAGCTAATACTATAAAGGTATAGAAGCTAGAGGAAGGTTTTAAATAAGGAGGCAGTAACCTAGGGGAATTAGCTAGGGACTAGTGTAGAAAATAGGCTAAGCACTTAAGGTAACTTACTATAACTTATAAACTACCTCTAAGGGCGATCTATATTATTACTACACCTCTACTAACCTAGTCTAATTCCTATTTTGCACTATACACTCTCCTATAATGCTAGTTAAGTTTAGCTAGCAGTGTACTACTTCTTATAATTAAAACTAGCGTAGAGCTACTATAGCTCCGCTATAGAATATAAAAAAAGGTTATATATAGGTTTTCCTCCCTATACTAGGGTTTTTCCTATATAGTTTAAGTAGCGGAGGTACTAGTATTAGGCTCACAAGCCTAACTAGTGTAATAATAATAATAATAATAATAATATTTTTAAGGGACTTAAGGCCTAAAGCAATAAGGCTATAGTAGCTACTATAAAAGGCAATAAAGCTTAAGCTAAAGGTAAATTAAAACTCCCTATAATTTATACTACCTAAAACTCCCTTTAAATAGTAGTTTTTATCTAAAAAGATAGGGGTAACTATAAAAACTATTACTAAACCTCCTAGCTTCTAGCAAAGTCTATTATTATTACTAAACGCATTAGCAATGCTTTTAGCCACTTAAATAGGACCCTTAGTAGCCTTTTTATAATAATTAGCAAGTCCTATCTTATAGAGATTCTTAAGCTAAGCACCTAAGTAGCTATTACTATATCTAAACAGTTATTAGGCATATATAATAAGGTCCTTATATATATTATAGCATTAAAGATAGCTATAAAAGCCCTCTAGTTCTCTATAGTAGACTATAGTAAGATATTTAAAAAACACTATAATAGTATTAAAGGCCTTATAGATATCTATAATATTATAAAAACTAATACCCTAGGAATAGTTAACGCTAGAATTATAAAAGCTACTAAGTTTATAACTATAGCAAAGGCTATTAAAAATATAGAATCCTACCTTACTATATTAAAAAAGTATAAGTTTACTATAATAGCTTTAATTTCTATTATTAAATCCTTTATTAAATTACTTTAGTTTAAAGTAAAGGCTATTAAGGCTAAGGTATAAACTATTAAAACTATAGGCACCCCTAAGACTTCTACTATAATAAGATCTACTAAGTATACTAGGGATAAGACCCTAACTCCTTAGTTAAGGTATTCTATATATAGTAAACGCTAGCTAGTTACTATAAGTAGCTTAAAGACTATACTATAAAAGAGGGATTCTATTAATCCCTTTAGTAAGATATTCTAATACTTTTATTATTTCTTATACTACTATTTTAATAGTACCCTATTATAGAAATTCTAGTAGTTATATAAATATAAGTAGTTTCTAATTTTCTATATTACTTACTTACCTTAAAAGAATAGAGTTAGTAGAAAATATAATAGTTTAGTAGGATTACTTAATATTTATAATATCTACTACTAAGAATATAAAATCTCTATAGAATTCTACCTATATTTAAATAATAATAGTAGTAAATAAGGCATATAAGTATTCTTAACTTTAAGCTATAAAAACTATATCTTTATTTATATAGGAAACCTTACCTATATTAGCACCTACCTTAAATTATAGAAAACAGTAATATCTAAGGGTCTTTATTTACTTAGCTAGGGCTATAGCCTAGCTGCCTAAGCATACTATTAAGCATAAAAAAACTTACCTTATTATAACTCTTTTATAACCTTCTTTTAATTAATAATATTATTACCTTTATATTATAAGTTACTCCCTTTATTTTCTTTATTACTATTATTAGTATTTCCCTATACCTTACTATACTCTTTACTATCCTTTCTATAGCTACTTTTCTATATAAAACCATTATCTTCCCTATATAGCTATATAAGGTTTCCTTAGTCTTAACACTAAAACTATAATATTTAGCTATATAATACTAATGCTGCCTTAAGAAACCCTTTTTATTAAAAAGGAAATTAATAAAGACTATAAAGAAATACTTAATCTTTTTACTAAGCTAGGTAATATATATTTTAAGGCTTACTATAGTGCTAATACTATAGGCAGTATAAAATAAATAAGAAAACCCTTTATTTTTAAATTATACTATATTATAACTACTAGGGACCTTATTAAAGGTAGTTTCTATAGAACCTTCCTACTTTATAAAGTTTATAAATTATACTGCCTCCTAATAAATAGCAGCCTGCTAGAGCTAAATATAGCTTTTATTTACTATATTATAGAACTTAGTATAAATGCTTTTATTTAGCTCCCTTTAACTATTACTATTTATATTAATAAAACTTTTACTAAGTAAAACCTTTAAACCTATACTAAAAGTAGTTGTTACGTGCTAGATGTCACACGTAAGTTGGGGGTACTCACACAATAGGTGTGGTACGTTATGAAGTTATAAAGAGAAGGAACACTTAAGTTATAGGTAGGTGGTTAAGTGTATATATAGTTAAAGTTATTCATTATAAGGAGAAAGGGGGAGCGGAACCCTCCTATATATAGTGGGTTCCGCTGTTATATATAGACTATAATAAGTCCCCCCTTTACAGAAAAAAACATAGCTTATCCTAAGCTACCTAAATTAAGAAAGAAAAGAAAAGAAAGGAAAGAAAGTAAGTTTATAGTAATCTATATATAAAGTTAAGAAACTAGAAGGAAAAGAAACAAGCTATAGAAGTCTATATATAGCTAGGTTATAAACTAACCTATAGAAGTTATGTAAATAAGGAAAAGGAATGTATATAAGTAAGTTAGCATAGATATCTATATCCCCTATAGAACTATTAAATCCTTTAAGGTTTACCTCTAGTATACTACTACATTCCACGCCATTACTACTTACTTCTATTGCTTAAAGATGTGTTACTATTACTAGAGAACTTAGTGCTACTAATCTCATTAGCCCTAGAGTTATTAAGGTCTATAGCATAGCTTTAGTATACTATTATAAAGTAAATATCCCTAGCTAGAAAGCATTAGACTATAGGGTTAGCTAGGACCCTTTTAAAGATTTCTTACCCTCTATAGTTAGCTATAGCGTTAAGGGCATATATATTAAGGGTTATAACTATAGCCTTAGCTTCTTTCTAATATTAAGTAAACTTAGCATTATTATAAAAACATACTATACTAAAGTTAAGCTTCCGCTTAGTTTTAGGGGCACTTATACTATATTAATCCTTCTAGGTATTATTAGTATAAAAGTTATAGGTTATCCTATTAGCTAGCGTTTAGATATAAGCAGTAAGTGTTTAGACTTTTTTAGTGCTAATATAAAGAACCTTATAATATATACTAGTAAGATATAAGCAACGCCTAATAAAGATACTAGCGCAGTCTCCTACTAGTTTATAATAAGTAAGAGGAATATATTTAGCATTAAAATAGTTATAAGTCTTAGTAAGATAAATAAAGAAATTAATAAGCTGCTAGGCCTATAGGATTCTAGGGAGAATAATTCTATCTTAGAGGTTTATTATATCCTTAATACTACTTCTAGCATAGGTTTAAAGGTCTTGCCTAGAGAAAGTTTTATTAATATAAACAGTAATAGTTAAAGGGAGCTAAATAAAAGCATTTATACTAAGTTCTATAATATAGCGAATAAAAGCTATATTTAGCTCTAGTAGGCTACTGTTTATTAAAAGGCAGTGTAATCTATAAACCTTATAAAGCAGGAAGGTTCTATAGAAACTACCTTTAATAAGGTCCTTAGTAGTTATAATATAGTATAATTTAAAAATAAAGGGTTTTCTTATTTATCTTACACTACCTATAGTATTAGCACTATAGTAAGCCTTAAAACGCATATTACTTAGCTTAGTAAAGAGGTTAAGTGTTTCTTTATAGTCTTAGTTAATTTCCTCTTTAATAGAGAGGGTCTCTTAAGGTAGCGTTAGTATTATATAACTAAATATTATAGTTTTAGTGTTAAGACTAAGGAAATCCTATATAGCTATATAGGGAAGATAATAGTTTTATATAGAAAAGTAGCTATAGAAAGGATAGTAAAGAGTATAGTAAGGTATAGGGAAATACTAATAATAGCAATAAAGAAAATAAAGGGAGTAACCTATAATATAAAGGTAATAATATTATTAATTAAGAGAAAGTTATAAGAGGGTTATAATAAGGTAAGTTTTTTTATGCTTAATAGTATACTTAGGCAGCTAGGCTATAGCCCTAGCTAAGTAAATAAAGACCCTTAAATATTGCTATTTTCTATAACTTAAAGTAGGTGCTAGTATAGGTAAGGTTTCCTATATAAATAAAGATATAGTTTTTATAGCTTAAAGTTAAGAATACTTATATACCTTATTTACTATTATTATTATCTAAATATAGGTAGAATTCTATAGAGATTTCACATTCCTAGCAGCTAGTATTATAAATATTAAATAATCCTACTAAACTATTATATTTCTTACTAACTCTATTCTCTTAAGATAAGTAAGTAATATAGAAAATTAAAAACTACTTACACTTATATAACTACTAGAATTCCTATAATAGGGAACTACTAAAGTAATAGTGTAAGAAATAATAGGAGCACTAGAATATCCTACTAAAGGGATTAATAAATTCCCTCTTTTATAGTATAGTCTTTAAGCTACTTATAGCAGCTAGCTAGCGTTTTATATATATAGAATACCTTAACTAGGGAGTTAAGGTCTTATCCCTAGTGTACTTAGTAGATCTTATTATAGTAGAAGTCCTAGAGGTGCCTATAGTCTTAATAGTTTATACCTTAGCTTTAATAGCCTTTACTTTAAACTAAAGTAATTTAATAAAGGATTTAATAGTAGAAATTAAAGCTATTATAGTAAACTTATATTTTTCTAATATAGTAAGGTAGGATTCTATATCCTTAATAGTCTTTACTATAGTTATAAACTTAGTAGCCTCCTTAATTCTAGCATTAACTATTCCTAGAGTGTTAGTTTTTGTAATATTATAGACATTTATAAGGCCTTTAATGCTATTATAATGTTTTTTAAACATTTTACTATAGTTTATTATAGTGGACTAGAGAGCTACTACAGCTATCTCTAACGCTGTAATGTGTATAAGGACCTTATTATATACGCCTAATAACTGCTTAGATATAGTAATAGCCACTTAGGCGCTTAGCTTAAGGATCTCTATAAGATAGGACTTACTAACTATTATAAAAAGGCTACTAAGGGTCCTATTTAGGTAGCTAAAGGCATTATTAATGCGTTTAGTAATAATAATAGATTTTACTAGGAGCTAGGAGGTTTAGTAACAGTTTTTATAGTTACCCCTATCTTCCTAAACAAAAACTACTATTTAAAGGGAGTTTTAAGTAGTGTAAATTATAGGGAGTTCTAATTTACCTTTAGCTTAAGCTTTATTACCTTTTATAGTAACTGCTATAGCCTTATTGCTTTAAGCCTTAAATCCTTTAAAAATATTAATATAGTAGGCTATTACTTCTAAGTATAGCTTATAGAGAGAATTATCTTTTTTAATGCTAAATCTATTGCAGCTAATTCTAGCTCCTACCCTAGTAAATTCTACACTATAGATATAAAGGGTATCCTTAAGGGTTTAATCCTTCTTTTTAAGTCCCTACTTATTAGTATATTACTACTTTATATAATTCTTTCCTATATTAACTATAGCAATAAAGTTAATGTTGTCTAATGCATTATAAGGTATATACATATCGCTATTAGCTCTTATGAATTAGTAGAGGTACTAGTGCATTAAGGTATTAGTAATACGCTTTACTACTTTCTTAGTAATAGTTACTAGTGTGTCGCGGGAGAAGGGATTTGGTCCGCGGTCATTTGGAAGAAGGCATCGTGGCGGCCAAAGGAGTGAGACCTTAGCACAGTGTAGTTGAACCATCTGATTGAATAATATAAATAGGTCCTAAGCCCTTAGATAGTTAGAAAACCATCCGTTTTCTGTTTTTCTTTTCTAGGGCATAGGTGCGGAAGCACCTATTGCCACAATACTATTAATTGTTATAATCCTAGTTGCTGCTGTAGTATAATTATCTATATTTTGTTCTAAGGATATTATTATTTTAGTCTTTAATAACTTGAACTATCTAATCAGATAAAGAGCTATCTAATTATCCCTCTTCTGCACGGTCTCAATAACCTAGAGCCGAATCTGTGCACACGAGAAATCCGGAATACGACGGGGATAGCTTCGGTTGTGTGCATGCCCTTCACTTTTGGGTGTGTGGTGTGTGTTCTTTTTCCCCCCGTCACACTAGCTTACTTATTAGGTTTATTAAGGATAGGCCTATTAGGGTCTCCTTCTTAATATTATTAATATTATTTAGCTCCTAGTTAGGGTCTGTATTATTCTTATTAAGAACGTTCTTATCTATAGTATAGTTAGCTATAGTAGGCTAAGGCATAGCATAGAGTGTGCCTAAATTATTACTATCTCTACTATAAAATTCGCTGCCTTAGGTAGCTAGAGTGCTCCCTAGCTAGCTAGTTAGAATATTAGTCTCCTAAAGATAGAAATTAAATATAAAACCTAGTAAGTTAGCTAGGTTAATATTATAAAAGTCTATACTATTTTTAAGGTTTAAGGCTAACTACTTTAAAAGAATTATAGGAAGTTAGCAGTAAAAAGGGGGTTTAATAAAGGCTTTAATATATAAGTATAGAAAGAAATATAGGAGTTTGCTATATATATTCTACTAAGCCTTCTCCTAGCTTAACTTCTACTAAAGTTTAGTATAGTAATTAGTAAAACTAATATAAAAAGCCTTAAGTTAGTAGATTTAATATACTATAGAAAACCTTAGTAAGGTTAAGGGTTTAGGTAGTGTGTCTATATAAGCTAAGGAAAAATATAAATTAAGTATAGATAACTGCTATAAAGAAAAAGGTAGTAGTATATAGATTTTAAAAGAAAAGAAAAATAGAAAAATAAAGGAAAAAAGGTAAAGAAAAAGGGTAAAGAAGTATAGAAAAAGAAGGATTTATATACCCTAATAAAGCTTTTATAAAGGTAAGCTTAAGGTAAGCTCTTATAGTGTATAGGGAGTTAGACAATAATTAATATTTTCTATTAGTAAGGAATTCCCTATATGCATTTATAAAATTAAACATAGAGCTAGTATTATTAGAATTTATTAATTAAGAGGCGCTATAAGGCCTTTCTTACAGTATTCCTTATCCTAATTAATAGTGTTCCTTATAAGGTATTTATTAACTATCTTAGCGGTATTAACGCGCATTTCTTTCTTAAAAATCCACTAATTATTCTTAGTAAAGTATCCCTTCTAGCAAATTAAGAAATTAATATAAGGCTTCTTGCTCTTCTTTTAAAAGAATTATATATAGTAATCTTAAATCCTCTTAATTTCCTAATAGTCTACTTTACCTAATTTAGTTAAATTTACTAATAGTAGCGCTAGTTTAACTCTTCTAAAAGGGTCTTTACCCTATTATAGTTTCTAGATATAAGCTATAGAAACTATTAAATAAACTCTTAAAGTTAGTAGAAAATTAAGGCAGAAGGAGAGTAGAGAGATCTATTCTAAGACCTTATATAATTTAGTACACTAGAGAGACTATTTCTTTTTAAGCCTACCTAAGAGCTTATATTCTAAGTATAGTCTAAGGTATATTATATCCCTAATGTTAATATTCACTAAGTTATGCCTAGAGTTATATTAGATTTTTATAAGTATAGCTACTACTATAATAATATACTTAGCCTCCCTTTAATATAACTTTTAAAGTACTAAGAGGTTAGCGTTATTAGGATCTATAATAGATTCGTTTAGATCTATAAGAAGGTCCACTACTATAAGTGGCTTATAACTAAGTATAAGCTTATTAAGTAATTAGTTAATTAAAGCTATAGCTATATTATTAAGGTAGTGTTAAAGCGCTAGAAGCATTAAAGGCTAGGGGATATCTAGGTTAGCTACTATATAATACTATACTATAATAATTATAGTCTAGTTTTTATGCTTAGCTATACTATTAGTTTATAGGTAATACATTATAGCTATAAGGAATTTCACTCCTAGCTTATAGAAAAGCGCAGTTTAGAGGTTAGAGATAAACTTAAGGTCCTAATTACTAATAATTTCTTATAGCAGCCTCTAGTTAGTAAGGTAAAGTCCTTTAAGTAAGAGTTTAGCCTAGATTTCTACTAAATACTCTTTATAGCTAGGGATAAGGATTATTTTCTTACTAAAGAAATAGTTTACTAAGTAAAGTAAATTATAGGTAGTGAATTCTTCCACTACCTATATTATATTTATAGAGCTAACTTTTAGTATATTAGTAATAAAATTTAATAAAATACTATAAAAAGGCACTAGCTTTATTTAAAGAGGTCTTATTTCTCCTAGGGCTTAAGATTAGAGAATTGCATTTTCTCTATAAATATTGTAGTGCGCTATATAGGTGTGTATTTAGCTGCTTATTTATAGAAAGTAGATAGCAAAGAGCTCCTTAGCTATTCTCCTTATATTAAAGTAGTAAGTATTATTATAAGTAAGCTAAAGGAGAGCTTTTATATAGTTTTAAGGAATATAAAGTTAGCGCAATCCTTTTAAATTATAGTAGTAGAGAAGTTTATTATTTTAAAGGTCCTAGCTATATAGGGGAATTTATAATTAATTCTAATTAGCTTAGCGTTGCCTCTCTCTATATATAGTAATACCCTTAATAATTTAGCTATACTTTATATTATACTAATACCCTACTATAATAGAATCCTTTAGGTTATTATTTATAATAGTAAATGCTATAGATTTCTCTTTAAAGTATATATAAGCATTAAGTTTATTAAATTTACTATAGTTAGCTACTTCCTTATAGCTAATATTAATAGGTAAGCAAGAGAGTGCATTAAGAACTATATTTAAAGTGCTAGGGATGTGGATAATATAGATTTTAAACTGTAAGAGATAATTTATAACCTTAGCAAGCTTAAGGTTAGCTTTATTAAAATCTATTATTATAAGTAAGGTGTGCTAGATAATTCCCTTTACTAATAAGTAATTAGTAATAATATTTATAGGTAATAAGTTAGATTAGGCTATTTTCCTAAACTTCCTTATCCCTTATATAATAGTAGCAACCTTTACTTCTATTAAGCTATACCTCTTTTTAATAGCTAAGGTTAGCTAGGAGAGGAATAAAATAGGGTAGAGTTTATTACTATTAATATCTTTCCTAGGAATACTAGTGCTATTCTAATTAACTACTAATTAAAAAGTATATAGGCTAAAACCCTTCTTATATATATTAACTTTAAAGAAAAGAAGCCTCTTAAGGTTATAATGCTAGAGTAGAATCTTAGTGTATAAAAGTTTCTAAATTACTTTAAAGGATATAATTTCCTATTTAAAAGGTATAAAACTTACCTACTAGGCTATATATTTTTATACTTATTTAAATAACTTAATAGGGAGCTTATTTTTTTTATAAAGATTCTAAAGTATTCTAGTCTTCCTATTCTATAGAGGTTTAATATATAGGTTAAACTAGGGGACCCCTATATAGAGAAATCTAGCTATTTCTATAAAGGTTTTAAGGCTTAAGAGCATAGTAGGTATTTAAAGGTTCTTAAATGCCTTAATATAGTTACTAGTGTTAGTAATGCCCTCTGCATTTATAATAAAACCTAAGAGTTAAATTAATAAATAGCTAATAAATAACTTCTTAGCTATAATATATAAGCAGCATTTCTTAAGGATTTTAAATATAATCTTAAGGTAGGCTAGGTACTCTTTAAGAGTATTAGAGAAAATTATAATATTATTAATATATACTTATATAAAGGCGCAGTGTTTATAGAATTACTTATTTATAAAGCGCTAAGTATATGCTAGGGAATTTTTATATCCTTATATTATAATATAGGATACTTTAATTCCTTTTTTAAAGATAATTACTATTTTATTGCAGTGTTTATACTACACTAGGAGTTAATTAAAGAAACTAAAGGCATTAAGGAGGGATATTTAATACTTTCTATATATATTCTTTATAATATCTCTTTAGTTAGGTAAAGGGTATATGTTTAGAATAGTAATACTATTTATAGGCTTTATATTAATTACTGCCCTTCCTTTATATTCTTTTCTAGTATTATACTAAATAAGAAAGCTAAGGTAAGGGTATAGTGCCTTTTCTCCTACCCTAAGGTAGGATACCTTACTAGCTTTATACTTTTTATTAAAGATTTTATAAAATTTCTTAAAATCCTTCCTACCTAAGTAATATACTTATAAGGGTTTTAGTTAATTTTACTAGCTATTAATAAAATTAATATATATCTACTCCTCCTTAAGCATTAGCACTACCCCTTAGTTATAGTAAATGTTATATTTATTTATAAGTTTAATAAGTTTTTCTATAGCTATTAGGTTAAGATTTATAATTTTAATGCTAAATTTATTTATAATAAATAGGACGTTATTAAGGTATATAATACTATATAAAGGGACGCTGCTATTAACCACCCTAGGGTTAAGGTTATTAGTAGTATCCTTATTATCTCCCTTTACCTTAAGAGAAAAGATATTCTTTAGCGCTATTAGTTCTTTATAGCCCTATAGGATATTAATATTATAACTATAGAAGGCAGAGAAGGTTTTAATGTTATCTATAGTAAAGTAGGAGTTTACTATATCTAGGCCTTAAAGGTTCCCTAGCCTTTAGTTAGGCTTAATATAAATTAGGAGGTTTATAAAGTTATAAATTAGTAAGTATTTTGCCTGCCTATAATCTATAATACTATTAAAAATCTAGTGGTTCTTTAAGATAAAATAATAGACACTAGTGGCCTTATATACTGCATAGTCCTTCTAGAAAACTAGCACTAATTCTAAGCTATATAGCAGTATAGTAATATAGTGTATTGTAATAACCCTTCTAGTTAGGACTATATTAGTAGGGCAGAAAATGTAGCTAAGTATAGTTATATTATATATAAATTAGAAAATAACCCTAGGGTTAATAAAGTTGATTTTAATACTATAATTATATATAAAATCTATATTAATTAATAATTTTAGTGTAAGCTTCTTTATTATATTAATAGTTATAGTAAAGTAACTAGATACTAACTTTTCTTTAGCTTTACCCTTAATATAGAAGTTAAAGGTAGTAGTTTTAGTAATATAGAAGGAGGAATTTATACTATTTATAGGTTTAGGCTTTTAAGTTCTCTATTAAACATTATAACTATTCTATTAAAGCTACTTCTTAATAACTAATATTAATAAAGTTTCTATATTAAGGTAGATCTTATAGTCCTACCCTTAGTTATTAAAGTAAAGGTTTACTTTAAGATAGGTGGTTACCTTCCTTTTTCTAGTAATTTCTAATTAATATAGCTATACTATAGCTTTAATAACTTAACTATTAGTTAGTTCTTTAGATACTATAATTTTTTTATAGTGTATAATAAGGGGAAGTATAGGTTCTCTAGTATAGAAAGTATCTATAAAGTTAGATTTATCCTTATTAAAGTTACTTTTAATAACTCCCTTCTTAACTATATAGTATTTTAATAATACTAGGTAGGACTCTTTAGCTTCTATGTCTAAGTTATTTACTATAACTATATAGTTTATATTATTACTGTCCTTAAGCGCCTACTTCTTATAGAATTAGAGTTAATAGCCTTTATAGTTATATTAAGGGCGCTTAAAGGAGTTATAGCAATAGGTTTTAGCTTCCTTATATTGCTTAGGGGCATCTAACTCCCTAGCGTAGAAGGTAGCTACTAATGCGCCTCTATTAAAATCCTTAGAGGACTATTATAAAGTCTCTTTATAACCTTTATAGGAATAACTATAGTTAGGTTAAAAAGGGTATAATTAGCCTTATAGTTAGTGGTTTTTATATTTATATTTATTGCTAGATCTGCAATACCTTTTGTAGCTTTATAAGTATTAGCAGCAACTACCCTATTAGTATTAAGGTAAACTATAGCTACCTTTATAGTAGCTATTACACTAGGGGGGTCTATTCTAGTAAGTGTTAATGCTATAGTAAGGGGGATTTTTAGCTATAGAGTCTAAGTCCTCTATAAAAAGGTAAGCAGAAAACTAGATCTTATTCTTCTTAGCCCTATAGTAGGTTTTATTACCTAAGATAAAGTCTCTTAGGTTCTATCTTTTACCTTCCACTAAATTAATATATATATTATAGTAGTTTAATTCCACTAGTTAGGGATAGATTTAGTAAAGTTCTATATAGAGTTTATAGTAAAGGCATGTAAAAAGCTAAAGATTAGTGGATTCCTTATTAGCTTTAGTATAAAAGAAAATCTTAGTAATAAACTTATATAGTAATATCTTAAATAATATATTATCCTTAGTGAATTTAGCTTAATTAAGCTATACTATAGCGTCCTAAATCTTAATACTAAATTCCTTCTTAACTATAGTAAATACTAACTTAAGTTTATAGAAAATCACAGCCCTTTCTATATTATTAAGATATTAATAGTACTATATATAGGCAGTACTGTAGAAGAGGTACTATATTTAGTATTTAATCTATTCCTAGTAGTTAGGACTAGTATAACTATAATAGTCCCTAACTGCTTAAATTTAGAGGTCTATATTTATAAAGATAGTGGATTTGCCCTTATACTTAATAGCTTTACTATTAATATCGTCTAGATCCGTTTTTAGGTTAAGATACCTAATATTGCTAAGCTTCTATAAGGGTTCTATTAAATAGTCTATTATTAGAGAGGCTTAGACTATAGAATCCTTATAAGGGTTCTTATCCTTAGGTCACTATTCTATAGGTGCAAATAATAGTTCCTAAGCGTATATAGCGTTCCTTAGGTATAGCTTATTATAAAGTAGGGGGTTATATAAAGCCTTATAAAATTCCCTATTTACTAGGTATCCCCTAAGCTAAGAGGTCTTAGTATAGTAAGCATTAAAGGCTATTATATAAGCTAGTTATACTTATGTGCCTATTATTCTAAAGGATACTATAAGACGCTATATATCTAAGGTTAGAGCCTACCCTAAGGCAAATAAAGGGTATTAAGCTAGTTTTATAGTTTACTAGTAAGATTTAGCTAGTCTAAAGGCTTCTAAGGCAGCGGTTAAGTAAGTTACTATATTACTAATTTCCTTTACACTACTATAGCAGATCTTATTAAAGGTAGCCTCTTACTAGTTACGCATATTAGCAAGAAATTACTAAAATTTATTATATATATTAGGCTTATGCTATTGCCCCTAAGTCTCTATTACCTATAAAGGGGGTATATATTTTAACTAACTATTAAGGGAGTAGGAGATTATCTTATTTTAGTTAATTCCTATAGGATTTAATAGTGCTTCTAAAAGAGGATTTAATGCGCTAGAAGTTATATAAAAGTGGATTTTTATTTCTAGGATAGTTTCCTAGTAGAAACTAGCGCTAATATAGTTCCCTTTTTATAAGGAAGCGTTATTTTCCTTAGTATAAGATAAAATATTTAGGGTTTTTAAAGGTCCCCTAATTCCTATGCTTGCTAAGTCTTCTATTAATTTATCCTCTAGAATGCTATATATACCTATAATATTAGTGTTTTCCCTACGTTTTAGGCTATTCTCTAGCGTAGTAGTGTTATTCTCTAGTGCTAGATTTGCTTATTTAAAGAGGTGTTCTAGCTTAGCTCTATAGATAATACCTTTTATTATTTTCTACTTAGCATTAACTATAGTAAAATCTATAGGGTTCTAATAAATAGGTCTTTTAATAGCTAGGGGCTCTAGGTAAATCTAAAGGTTGCTGTTAATATATTAATATCTAGCAAGAGTTTAAAGGTTTTTAACGTTCTCTTATAATAAAAGCAGTCTCTTTCTATTCTTAAGATTAGGGAAGTTTTAGTAGAAAGCCTAAAAACAGTAGATTTACTATAGTTAGTTTTCTATAATAGAGCTAGTAATTAGAGAATTTAGGCTAATAGGTAGGCTTTGCTAGTTTTCTTCTATTATTAATATAAGGTTTACAGTTTTTATTATTAGCTCTTATATAGTAAATAGGTATATAAAAGAAACAGCAATTGCTACTACTTATTATATGCTAGATATTACATATAAGTTAGGGGTACTTATACAATAGGTATAGTACGTTATGAAGTCATAAAGAGAAGGAACACTTAAGTTATAGGTAGGTGGTCGAGTGTATATATAGTTGAAGTTATTCATTACAAGGAGAAAGGGGGAGCGGAACCCTCCTATACGTGGTGGGTTCCGCCGTTATGTGCAGACCGTAACAGTAGTATTAAAGATATAATAAACCTTTAAGATAGGATTATTCTCCTTAAAATCCTATAAGCCTAATAGCTTATTAATTTCTTTATTTATCTTACTAAGACCTATAACTATTCTAATACTAAATATATCCCCCTTACCTATTATAAACTAATAGGAGACTGTGCTAGTATCTTTATTAGGTATTGCTTATATCTTACTAGTGTATGCTATAAGGTTCTTTATATTAGCACTAAAAAGGTTTAAACACTTACTATTTATATCTAAATACTAGCTAATAGAATAACCTATAACTTTTATACTAATAATATTTAAAAAAATTAATATAGTATAAGTGCTATTAAAACTAAGTAGGAGCTTAACCTTAGTATAGTATATTTTTATAATAATATAGAGTTTACTTAATATTAGGAAGAAGCTAAGGCTATAGTAATAACCCTTAATATATATACCCTTAATACTATAGCTAACTATAAAGGGTAGGAAATCTTTAAAAGGGTCCTAGCTAACCCTATAGTTTAATATTTCTTTACTAAAGATATTTATTTTATAATAGTATACTAGAGCTATGCTATAAACCTTAATAACTCTAAAGTAGCTAGTAATAATAAGTCCCTTAGTAATAGTAATGTATTTATAAGTAATAAAAGTAAGTAGTAATAGCGTAGAATATAGTAGTAGACTAAAGGACTTCTATAGGTTAGTCTATAATATAGCTATATATAGACTTCTATAGCTTATTTCTTTTTCTTCTAGTTTCTTAACTTTATAAGTAGATTACTATAGACTTACTTTCTTTCCTTCTTTTTCTTTTTTTCCTTAATTTATATAGCTTAAAATAAGCTATATTTTTTTCTATAAAGGGGGGACCTATTATAGTTTATATATAATAGTGGAACCCACTATATATAGAAGGGTTCCGCCCCCTTTCTTTTAATAATAAATAACTTTAACTATATATACACTTAACCACCTACCTATAACTTAAGTGTTCCTTCTCTTTATAACTTTATAACGTACCACACCTATTGTATAAGTACCCCTAACTTACGTGTAACATCCAGCACGTAACAAGTAGGCTTAATCTTTAGATATAGTATAATTCTTTATAAAGCTATAGCTTATAGTGCTTCTACTATAGAAATCCCTACTACTCCTATATCTAGTATAATTCTATAAAAAATATTACTAGAATATTAGTTATTTAAAATAAAGTAATCTATCTTAAGGGTTTCCTTCTATATTATAGGGGTTATGCTAAATAATTTATAAGTAGTTATATTATTCTTAAGTATATGTAAAAGGGATTAGGCTTAAAAAGAGGTTAGTTTCTTATAAAAATTTATTTAATTAAATAGTTTAGATAGATTTAGTAGTAAATATATAAGAAATTATATAAATATTAGCTTAGGGGTTATTATATTACTTATTAGTGTAGTAATATAGGTATTTAATGCCTCCTAAGCTAGGTACTTATCTTTCTTAGTGTTAGTTACCTTAGGTTTTCCTTTATATTTAAAGAGAAATGTATTAAAGCTATATTTAAAGGGAATTCCTTTATAGTTCTTACTTTTCTACTAAAAATCCTTAGCTTTTTACTATTCCTATTTTATATAGAATATTAACTAATATCCTACTTATTAATATATAAAATATTTATATAAAAAGCGCGATTTTTATAGTAATTAGCCACTAGGGCACTAATTAAATAGTTATTTATATTGCTAATTAGTAAATATTATTTTATTATTATCTTTTGTTATATTTAGTGTGGAAGATAGCTATTATAATGTTTTAATTAATTTATTAGCATATAAGTATTTATAAAGGTCTTTAATAACTTCTTTATAAGTTAGAGTAAGGTTAAATATAGTAAGCTTACATTTAGGAACACTACTAATAGTAGTAATAAGCTATTACTAGAGCTCTATATTTACTATAGAAGCATTAAAGATTCTATAATAAATATAGCAAAGTTATTCTAGTATTTAGTTAAGGCATTAAAGCTTAGTTTTTTTAAGGTTATTAGTAATAACCTTTTAAAGGGAAATACTATTCTATTTAATACAATAGAACTACTAATTACTTTTAGTTTTAAAGTAATTCCTAATAGTATTAGTAAGGTTATAAATTATTAATCCTTTTCTAGTAAGTTTATTAAAATAGTAGGTAAGAGCATTCTCTTTTAGTATAATTAAAAAAGCTCTTACCTATAATATCTATAGAATGTTGTTTTATATATATTAGTCTTTAAAGATATTTATCTTTAAAATAATAAAGTTATATAGTTTCTTACTATATTTCTTATTAATTATATAGCTTTTATTAATTTCTTTAAGAATATAGTAAATTTAGTTAGGGGTTAGGTCTATTAGTAGCATTAACCCCTTTAGTGGTTTTACCTAGGCTTTCTATATTAATAAGTCTAGTAACTTAGATTCCTTATAAATCTATTAATTAATTAATTAGGAATTATTAATAATACTTCTTACTTATAGGGGAATAGGAATTTACAGTTAGTATTATATAAATTAACTAGAGAACTAGCATTTAATTTACTTTTCTAATGCATTAATAAAAGCAGTAAGGGAAGTAGTATATTATAAACCTCTTATTAATAAAATTAATATACTATTAATAAAAAGGAAATTCTATAAGTCCTTTTATAATATTATTAAAATTTATTAAAAATTATTAATAGTTTAACCTTTAAAGTCTTTATAAAGAGTATTAAAGAGTTAGAGGTTTTTTTACTTTAAAATATTATATTAGTAGAGAATAAAAGTAGCCTAATTATTAATATACTACTAATTCTTATATTTTTCTAGTATATTATTTTAGTATATTTTCTATTCTAGGGTAAGAATATTTATATATTTATATATAATCTTAGGGAGGGAATTTAGTAATACTTATAATATAGTGGTGTTAGGATTACCTTAGGTGGGATTCCTTAATAAATCTTAGAATTCCTTATTACTTTTATATAAAGACATTCTTATAATTAGATATTCTATATAGTTTTTAACTAGCTTTAGTTAAGATTTAGTGTTCTAGTTTTATAATCCCTATATAAGCTTTAGTATAATAAAGGGTTAGTTAGTAAGATAAATAAGGGTTTTTTTATAGATAATAGTGTGAATTATAAGGAATTCTATATTCTAGAAAGTTAATACTAGCTAAACTAGCAAAGGAATCTATTTTTATTATAAGAAAGCTATGTTTTTAAAAGTTTAATACTAGCTAAACTAGTAAAGGAATCTATTTTCTTTTAGTATAAATTCTCCCTATAAGCATAATAGGAGTTCTATCTCTTTTAAGTAAATCCTTATAAATTTATAGAATAATATATCCTAAGAATAAATGCAACCTACTAATTAGTATTAGTATTCCTTAGAATACTAGTAATTCTCTAAGGAATACTAGGTAGATCTAAGACTTAGTGACATAATATAGGGTCTAGAAAGGTATTGTTACGTGCTGGATGTCACACGTAAGTTGGGGGTACTCACACAATAGGTATAGTACGTTATGAAGTTATAAAGAGAAGGAGCACTTAGGTTATAGGTAGGTGGTTAAGTGTATATATAGTTAAAGTTATTTATTACTAGAAGAAAGGGGGCGGAACCCTTTTATATATAGTAGGTTCTGCTATTATGTGTAGACTATAATAGGTCCCCCCTTTATAGAAGAAAACATAGCTTATTCTAAGCTACCTAAATTAGAAAAGAAAAGAAAAAAAAGGAAAGAAAGTAAGTCTATAGTAATCTATATATAAAGTTAAGAAACTAGAAGGAAAAAGAAATAAGCTATAGAAGTCTATATATAGCTAGGTTATAGACTAACCTATAGAAGTTATATAAATAAAGAAAAGAAACGTATATAAGTAAGTTAGTATAAATATCCATATCCCCTATAGAACTATTAAATCCTCTAAGGTTTACCTTTAGTGTACTACTACATTCTACGCTATTACTACTCACTTCCATTGCCTAGAGATATGTTGCTATTACTAAAGGACTTAGTGCTACTAACCTTATTAGCCCTAGAGTTATTAAGGTCTATAGTATAGCTTTAGTGTGCTATTATAAAGCAAATATCTCTAGCTAAAGAGCGTTAGACTATAGAGTTAGCTAGGACTCTTTTAAAGATTTCCTACCCTTTATAATTAGCTATAGCGTTAAAGGCATATACATTAAGGGTTATAACTATAGCCTTAGCTTCTTCCTAATATTAGGTAAACTCTATATTATTATAGAAATACACTATACTAAAGTTAAGCTCTTACTTAGTTTTAGGGGCACTTATACTATATTAATCCTTTTAAGTATTATTAATATAAAAGTTATAGGTTATCCTATTAGCTAGTATTTAAATATAAATAGTAAGTATTTAGACTTTCTTAGTGCTAATATAAAGAACCTTATAATGTATATTAGTAAGATATAAGTAATGCTTAATAAAGATACTAGCGCAGTTTTCTACTAGTCTATAATAGGTAAGGGGAATGTATTTAGTATTAAAATAGTTATAGGTTTTAGTAAGATAAATAAAGAAATTAATAAGCTACTAGGCCTATAGGATTCTAGGGAGAATAATCCTATTTTAAAGGTTTATTATATCCTTAATACTGCTTCTAGTATAGGTCTAAAGGTCTTGCCTAGTAAAAGTTTTATTAATATAGATAGTAATAGTTAAAGGGAGCTAAATAAAAGCATTTATACTAAGTTCTATAATATAGCAAATAAAAGCTACATTTAGCTCTAGTAGGCTACTGTTTATTAGAAGGTAGTGTAGTCTATAAACCTTATAAAGCAGAAAGGTTCTATAAAAACTGCCTTTAATAAGGTCCCTAGTAATTATAATATAGTATAATTTAAAAATAAAGGGTTTCCTTATTTATTCTATGCTATCTATAGTATTAGCACTATAGTAAGCCTTAAAATATATATTACTTAGCTTAGTAAAGAGGTTAAGTATTTCTTTATAGTCTTAGTTAATTTCCTCCTTAGTAGAGAGGGTATCTTAAGGTAGCATTAGTATTATATAGCTAAATATTATAGTTTTAGTATTAAGACTAAGGAAACCCTATATAGCTATATAGGGAAGATAATAGTTTTATATAGAAAAGTAGCTATAGAAAGGATAGTAGAGAGTGTAGTAAGGTATAAAGAAATGCTAATAATAGTAATAAAGAAAATAAAGGGAGCAACCTATAATATAAAGGCAATAACATTATTAATTAAGAGAAGGTTATAAGAGGGTTATAATAAGGTAAGTTTTTTTATACTTAGTAGTATACTTAGGCAGCTAGGCTATAGCTCTAGCTAAGTAAATAAAGACCCTTAAATATTACTATTTTCTATAACCTAAGGCAGGTGCCAGTATAGGTAAGGTTTTCTATATAAATAAAGATATAGTTTTTATAGCTTAAAGTTAAGAATACTTACATACCTTATTTACTACTATTATTATTTAAATATAGGTAGAATCCTATAGGGATTTTATATTCCTAGCAGTAGGCATTATAAATATTAAGTAATCCTACTAAACTATTATATTTCCTACTAACTTTATCCTCTTAAGGTAGGTAAGTAATATAGAAAATTAGAAACTACTTACACTTATATAACTATTAGAATTCCTATAATAAGGAACTGCTAAAGTAATAGTATAAAAAATAATAGAAGTACTAGAATATCCTACTAAAGGGATTAATAGATTCCCCTTTTTATAGTATAGTCTTTAAGCTACTTATAGTGGCTAGCTAGCGTTTTATATATATAGAATACCTTAACTAAGGAGTTAGGGTCTTATCCCTAATACATTTAGTGGATCTTATTATAGTGGAAGTCCTAGGGGTGCCTATAGTCTTAATAGTTTATACCTTAGCCTTAATAGCCTTTACTTTAGACTAAAGTAATTTAATAAAGGATTTAATAGTAGAAATTAAAGCTATTATAGTAGACTTATGTTTTTCTAAGGTAGTAAGGCAGGATTCTATATCCTTAATAGTCTTTACTATAATTATAGACTTAGTAGCCTCCTTAATTCTAGCGTTAACTATTCCTAAAGTGTTAGTTTTTATAATATTATAAATATTTATAAGGCCTTTAATGCTATTATAGTGTTTTTTAAATATCTTACTATAGTCTGCTGTTAAGGACTAGAGGGCTTCTATAGCTATCTCTAATGCTATAATGTATATAAGGACCTTATTATATATACCTAATAACTGCTTAAATATAGTAATAGCCACTTAGGTGCTTAGCTTAAGGATCTTTATAAGGTAGGACTTACTAACTATTGCTAAAAGGCTACTAAGGGTTTTATTTAAGTGGCTAAAAGTATTGCTAATGCGTTTAGTAATAATAATAAACTTTACTAGGAGCTAGGAAGTCTAGTAATAGTTTTTATAGTTACCCCTATCTTTCTAGATAAAAACTACTGTTTAAAGGGAGTTCTAAGTAGTATAAATTATAGAGAGTTCTAATTTACCTTTAGCTTAAGCTTTATTGCTTTTTATAGTAGCTACTATAGCCTTATAGCTTTAGGCCTTAAGTCCCTTAAAAATATTAATATAATAGGCCACTACTTTTAAGTATAGCTTATAGAGGGGATTATCTTTTTTAACGCTAAATCTATTATAGCTAATTCTAGCTTCTACCCTAGTAAATTCCATGCTATAGACATAGAGAGTATCCTTAAGGGTCTAATCCTTCTTCTTAGGTCCCTACTTATTAGTATATTATTACTTTATATAGTTCTTTCCTATATTAACTATAGTAATAAAGTTAATGTTATCTAATGTATTATAAGGTATATATATATTGCTATTAGCTCTTGTAAATTAGCAGAGGTGCTAGTGTATTAAGGTATTAGTAATATACTTTACTACTTCCTTAATAGTAATTACTAGCTTACTTATTAGGTTTGTTAAGAATAGGCCTATTAAGGTCTCCTCTTTAATATTATTAATATTGTTTAGCTTTTAGTTAAAGTCTGCATTATCCTTATTAGGGACGTTCTTATCTATAGTATAGTTAGCTATAGTAGGCTAAGGTATAGTGTAGAGTGTACTTAAATTATTACTATCTTTACTATAAGATTCGCTACCTTAGGTAGCTAGAGTGCTCCCTAGCTAGCTAGTTAGAATATTAGTCTCCTAGAAATAGGAATTAAATATAAAACCTAATAGGTTAGCTAGGTTAATATTATAGGAGTCTATACTGTTTTTAAGGTTTAAGGCTAACTACTTTAAGAGAATTATAGGAAGTTAGTAGTAAGGAGAGGGTTTAATAAAGGCTTTAATATATAAGTATAGAAAGAAATGCAGGAGTTTACTATATATATCCTGCTAAGCCTTCTCCTAGCTTAACTTCCACTAGAGTTTAGTGTAGTAATTAGTAAAATTAGTATAAAAAGCCTTAAGTTAGTAGATTTAATATACTATAGAAAACCTTATAAAGGTTAAGGGTTTAGGCAGTGTGTTTATATAGGCTAAGGAAAAATATAAATTAAGTGTAAATAACTGCTATAAGAAAGAAGGCAGTAGTATATAGATTTTAAAAGAAAAAAGAAATAAAAAAGTAAAGGAAAGAAAGTAAAGAAAAAGGGTAAAGGAGTGTAGGAAAAGAAGGATTTTATATACCTTAATAGGGCTTTTATAAAGGTAAGCTTAAAGTAAGCTCTTATAGTGTATAAGGAGTTAGAAAATAATTAATATTTTCTACTAATAGGAAATTCCCTATATATATTTATAAAATTAAATATAGAGCTAGTATTATTAGAATTTATTAATTAGGAGGCGCTATAAGGCCTTTCTTATAGTATTCCTTATCCTAATTAATAATATTCCTTGTAAAGTACTTATTAACTATCTTAGTAGCGTTAATATGTATTTCTTTCTTAGAAATTTACTAATTATCCTTTATAAAGTATCCTTTTTAGTAGACTAAGAAGTTAATATAAGGCTTCTTACCCTTCTTTTAAAAGAATTATATATAATAATCTTAGATTCTCTTAATTTCCTAGTAGTCTGCCTCTTCTAATTTAGTTAAGTCTACTAGTAGCAGCACTAGCTTAATTCTTCTAAAAAGGTCTTTACCTTACTATAGTTTTTAAATATAAGCTATAGAAACCACTAAATAGACCCTTAAAGTTAATAGAAAGTTAAGGCAGAAGGAGAGAGAAGAGATTTATTCTAAAACCTTATATAGTTTAGTGTACTAGAGAGACTATTTCTTTTTAGGCCTGCCTAGGAGCTTATATTCTAAGTATAGCCTAAGGTATACTATATCCTTAATATTAATATTTACTAGGTTATGCCTAGAGTTATATTAGATTTTTATAAGCGTAGCTACTATTATAATAGTATACTTAGCCTCCCTTTAATATAACTTCTAAAGTACTAAGAGGTTAGCGTTATTAGAATCTATAATAGATTTATTTAGATCTATAAGGAAGTCCACTACTATAAGTAGCTTATAACTAAGTATAAGTTTATTAAGTAATTAGTTAATTAAGGCTATAGCTATGTTATTAAGATAGTGTTAGAGTGCTAGAAGTATTAAAGGCTAGGGGATATCTAGATTAGTTATAGTGTAATACTACACTATAATAATTATAGTCTAGTTTTTATGCTTAGCTATGCTATTAGTTTATAGGTAATACACTATAGCTATAAGGAATTTCACTTCTAGCTTATAAAAAAGTATAGTTTAAAGGTTAGAGATAAACTTAGGGTCCTAATTACTAACGATTTCTTATAGCAGCCCTTAGTTAGTAAGGTAGAGTCCCTTAAATAGAAGTTTAGCTTAGATTTCTACTAAATACTCTTTATAGCTAGGGATAAGAATTGTTTTCTTACTAAAGAGATAGTTTACTAAGCAAAGCAAATTATAAGTAGTAAATCCTTCTACTGCCTATATTATATTTATAGAGCTAACTTTTAGTATATTAGTTATAAAATTTAATAAAATACTATAAAAAGGCACTAGCTTTGTTTAAAAAGGTCTTATTTCTCCTAAAGCTTAAGATTAAAGAACTATATTTTCTCTATAGATATTATAGTGTGCTATATAGGTGCATATCTAGCTGCTTATCTATAAAAAGCAGATAGTAAAGAGCTCTTTAGCTATTCTCTTTATACTAAAGTAGTAAGTATTATTATAAGTAAGCTAAAGGAAAGCTTTTATATAGTTTTAAGGGATATAAAGTTAGCGTAATTCTTTTAAATTATAGTAGTAAAGAAGTTTATTATTTTAAAGGTCCTAGCTATATAGGGGAATTTATAGTTAGTTCTAATTAGCTTAGCATTGCCTCTCTCTATATATAGTAATACCCTTAATAATTTAGCTATACTTTATATTATACTAATACCCTACTATAATAGAATCCTTTAGGTTATTATTTATAATAGTAAATACTATAGATTCCTCTCTAAAGTATATATAAGTATTAAGTTTATTAAATTTACTATAGTTAGCTACTTCCCTATAGCTAATATTAATAGGTAAGCAAGAAAGTGCATTAGAAACTATATTTAAAGTGCTAGGAATATAGATAATATAGATTTTAAACTATAAGAGATAATTTACAACCTTAGTAAGCTTAAGGTTAGCCTTATTAAGATCTATTATTATAAGTAAGGTATATTAAATAATTCCCTTTACTAGTAAGTAATTAGTAATAATATTTATAGGTAATAAGTTAGATTAGGCTATTTTCCTTAGCTTCCTTATCCCCTATATAATAGTAGTAACCTTTACTTTTATTAAGCTATACCTCTTCTTAATAGCTAAGGTTAGCTAGGAGAGGAATAAAATAGAGTAGAGTTTATTACTACTAATATCTTTCCTAGAAATATTAGTGCTATTTTAGTTAACTACTAATTAAAAAGTATATAAGCTAAAACCCTCCTTATATATATTAACCTTAAAGAAAAGAGGCCTCTTAGAGTTATAATACTAAAGCAGAATCTTAGTGTATAGAAGTTCCTAAATTACCTTAAAGGATGTAATTTTCTGCTTAAAGGGTGTAAAACTTACCTACTAAGCTATATGTTTTTATACCTACTTAGATAACCTAATAGGGAGCTTATTTTTCTTATAAAGATTCTAAAGTATTCTAGTTTTTCTATCCTATAGGGGTTTAATATATAGGTTAAACTAAAGGACCTTTATATAAAGGAATCTAGCTATCCCTATAAAGGTTTTAAGGCTTAAGAGTATAGTAGGCATTTAGAGGTTTTTAAATACCTTAATACAGTTACTAATATTAGTAATGCCCTCTATATTTACAATAAAACCTAAGAGTTAAATTAATAAATAGCTAATAAACAACTTCTTAGCTATAATATATAGGCAGCACTTTTTAAGGATTTTAAATATAATCTTAAGGTAAGCTAGGTGCTCTTTAAGGGTATTAAAGAAAATTATAATATTATTAATATATACTTATATAAAGGCGTAGTATTTATAGAATTGCTTATCTATAAAGCGCTAAGTATATACTAGGGAATTCTTATATCCTTATATTATAATATAGAATACTTTAATTCCTCTTTTAAAGATAATAGCTATTTTATTATAGTATTTATACTATACTAGGAGTTAGTTAAAGAAACTAGAGGCATTAAAGAGGGATATCTAATACTTTCTATATATATTCTCTATAATATCCCCTTAGTTAAGTAAAGGGTATATATCTAGAATAGTAATACTATTTATAGGCCTTATATTAATTACTGCCCTTTCTTTATATTCTTTCCTAGTATTATACTAAATAAGAAAGCTAGGGTATAGGTATAGTGCCTTTTCTCCTGCCCTAAGGTAGAATACCTTACTAGCTTTATACTTTTTATTAAAGATTTTATAGAATTTCTTAAAATCTTTTCTACCTAAATAGTATACCTATAAGGGTTTTAACTAATTTTACTAACTATTAATAAAGTTAATACGCATTTACTTCTCCTTAGGCATTAGCACTACCCCTTAGTTACAGTAAATATTATATTTATTAGTAAGTTTAATAAGTTTTTCTATAGCTACTAGGTTAAGATTTATAATTTTAATACTAAATTTATTTATAATAAATAGGACGTTATTTAAGCATATAATACTATATAAAAGAACGCTGCTATTAACCACTCTAGGGTTAAGGTTATTAGCAGTGCCCTTATTATCTCCCTCTACCTTAAAAGGAAAAATATCCTTTAGCGTTACTAGCTCTTTATAGCCCTATAAGATATTAATATTGTAACTATAGAAGGCAGTAAAGGTCTTAATGTTATCTATAGCAAAGTAGGAGTCTACTATATCTAGGCCTTAAAGGTTCCCTAGCCTTTAGTTAGGCTTAATATAAATTAAAAGGTTTATAAAGTTATAAATTAGTAAGCATTTTACCTGCCTATAATCTATAATACTATTAAAAATCTAGCGGTTCTTTAAGATAAAATAATAGACACTAGTAGCCTTATATACTATATAGTCCTTCTAAAAAACCAGCACTAATTCTAAGCTATGCAGTAGTATAGTAATGTAGTACATTGCAATAACCCTCCTAGTTAGGACTATATTAGTAGGGCAGAAAATACAGCTAAGTATAGTTATATTATATATAGATTAAAAGACAACCCTAGGGTTAATAAAGTTAATTTTAATGCTATAATTATGTATAAAATCTATACTAATTAACAATTTTAGTGTAAGTTTCTCTATTACATTAGCAGTTATAGTAAAGTAACTAAATACTAACTTTCCTCTAGCTTTACCCTTAATATAAAAGTTAAAGGTAGTAGTTTCTATAATATAGAAAGAGGAATTTACACTATTTATAGATTTAGGCTTCTAGGTTCCCTATTAAACGTTATAACTATTCTATTAAAGCCACTCCTTATTAACTAGTATTAATAAGGTTTCTATATTAAGGCAAATCTTATAGTCCTGCCCTTAGTTATTAAAGTAAAGGTTTACCTTAAAATAAGTAGTTACCTTCCTTTTTCTAGTAATTTCTAACTAATATAGCTATACTATAGCTTTAATAACCTAACTATTAGTTAGTCCTCTAGATACTATAATTTTTTTATAGTATATAATAATAGAAAGTATAGGTTCTTTAGCGTAGAAGGCATTTATAAAATTAAATTTATTTTTATTAGAGTTGCTTTTAATAACTCTCTCCTTAACTATATAGTATCCTAATAATGCTAAGTAGGACTCTTTAGCTTCTATATCTAAGTTATTTACTATAACTATATAGTTTGCATTATTACTATCCTTAGGTACCTACTTTTTATAGAATTAGGGTCTATAGCCTTTATAGTTATATTAAGGGCGCCTAAAGGAGTTATAGTAATAGGTTTTAACTTCCTTATATTACTTAGGGGCGTCTAACTCCTTAGTATAGAAGGTAGCCACTAGTGTGCCTTTATTAGAATCCTTAGAGGACTACTATAGGGCCCTTTTATAACCTTTATAAAAATAACTATAGTTAGGTTAAAAAGGGTATAATTAGCCTTATAGTTAGTAGTTCCTATATTTATATTTATTGCTAGATCTATAATACCTTTTATAGCTCTATAAGTATTAGTAGTAACTACTCTATTAGCATTAAGGTAAACTATAGCTACCTTTATAATAGCTATTACACTAGGGGGGTCTATTTTAGTAAGTGTTAACACTATAGTAAGGGGGATCCTTAGCTATAGAGTTTAAGTCTTTTATAAGAAGGTAAGCAGAAAACTAGATCTTATTCTTCTTAGCTCTATAGTAGGTTTTATTACCTAAGATAAAGTCTCTTAGGTTCTATCTTTTACTTTTTACTAAATTAATATATATATTATAGTAGTTTAATTTTACTAGTTAGGGATAAATTTAGTAAAGTTTTATATAAAGCTTATAGTAAAGGTATATAAGGAGCTAAAGATTAATAGATTCTCTATTAGCTCTAGTATAAAAGAAAATCTTAGCTATAAACTTATATAGTAATATCTTAAATAATACATTATCCCTAGTAAATTTAGCTTAATTAAGCTATACTATAGTATTCTAAATTTTAATGCTAAATTCCTTCTTAACTATAGCAAATACTAACTTAAGGTTATAAAAAATTATAGCCCTTTCTATGTTATTAAGATATTAATAGTACTATATATAGGTAGCGCTATAGAAAAGGTACTATACTTAGTATTTAATTTATTCCTAGTAGTTAGGACTAGCATAACTATAGTAGTCCCTAACTACCTAGATCTAGAGGTCTATATCTATAAAGATAGTAAATTTGCCCTTATACTTAATAGCTTTACTATTAATATTATCTAAATCTATCTTAGAGTTAAGATACCTAATATTACTAAGCTTTTATAAGGGTTTTATTAAATAGTTTATTATTAAAGGGGCTTAGACTATAGAATCCTTATAAGGGTCCTTATCCTTAGGTTACTATTCTATAGGTATAAATAATAGTTCCTAAGTATATGTAGCGTTCCTTAGGTGTAGCTTATTATAGAGTAGGGGGTTGTGTAAAGCCTTATAAAATTCCCTATTTACTAAGTATCCCCTAAGCTAAGAGGTTTTAGTATAGTAAGCATTAAGGGTTATTATATAAGCTAGTTATACTTATATACCTATTATTCTAAAGAATGCTATAAGACACTATATATTTAAGGTTAGAGCCTACCCTAAGGCAAATAAGGGGTATTAGGCTAGTTCTATAGTTTATTAGTAGGATTTAGCTAGTTTAGAGGCTTCTAGGGTAGCGGTTAAGTGAGTTACTGTATTACTAATTTCCTTTATGCTACTATAGCGGATCTTATTAAGGGTAGCCTTTTATTAGTTGTATATATTAGTAAGAAATTACTGAAATTTATTATATATATTAGGCTTATGCTATTACCTTTAAGTCTCTATTGCTTATAAAGGGGGTATATATTCTACCTAACTATTAAGGGAGTAGGAGATTATCTTATTTTAGTTAATTTCTATAGAATTTAATAATACTTCTAAAAAAGGATTTAGTGCGCTAGAAGTTATATAAGAGTGGATTCTTATTTTTAGGATAGTTTCCTAGTAGGAGCTAGTGCTAATATAGTCCCCTTTTTATAAAAAGGTATTATTTTCCTTAGTATAAAATAAAATATTTAGGGTTTTTAAAGGTCCCCTAATTCCTATACTTACTAAGTCTTCTATTAATTTATTCTCTAAAATACTATATATACCTATAATATTAGTGTTTTCCCTATATTTTAAGCTATTCTTTAGTATAGTAGTATTATTCTCTAGTGCTAAATTTGCTTATTTAAAGAGATATTCTAGCCTAGCTCTATAGATAATACCTTTTACTATTTTCTACTTAGTATTAACTATAGCAAAATCTATAGGGTTTTAATAAATAAGTCTTTTAACAGCTAGGGGCTCTAGGTAGATCTAGAGGTTGCTATTAATGTGTTAATATCTAGTAAGAGTTTAAAGGTTCTTAATGTTTTCTTATAATAAAAGCAGTCTCTTCCTATTTTTAAGGTTAGAGAAGTCTTAGTAAAAAGCCTAAAAATAGTAGATTTACTATAGTTAGTTTTCTATAATAGAGCTAGTAATTAGAGAATTTAGGCTAATAGGTAGGCTTTACTAGTTTTCTCCTATTATTAATATAAGGTTTATAGTTTTTATTATTAGCTCTTATATAGTAAATAGGCATATAAAAGAAATAGTAATTACTACTACTTATTACATACTAGATATTACACATAAGTTAGGGGTACTTATATAATAGGTATAGTATATTATAAAGTTATAAAGAGAAGGAACACTTAGGTTATAGGTAGGTGGTTAAGTGTATGTATGGTTAAAGTTATTTATTACTAGAAGAAAGGGGGCGGAACCCTCCTATATGCGGTGGGTTCCGCTGTTGTGTGCAGACCGTAACAGGTATTTATAAAAGGTCTAATTCTATTCTAATTAGTGCTATCTAAAAGGGGTATTTTATAGCTAGTGTTAAGGCTATAAAAATGCCGTCGGATTCTGCAGTGAAAAACTCTACACACACAGACTAATTAGAAGAGTCGGATTCCGCGGCTAATGTAGCCGCGAATCCGGCTCTTCCCGGCTGTGCCACGTTGTCATAGAATGCAGCGATTCCAACAGGGGGAAAACCTATATATTTTAATTAGTTCTCTACTTACTTAGGCCTATATAAAGCCTATAGTAGTCCCTATTATAGAATATAAGTATACTACTTACTAAGCTATATAGCTATAGTTATTAAAAAGAGTAAGTATAGCTATTTAGATTTAAAGAAAAGAGTAACTTTAGTTTAAAGTAAAGTTAAGATTAAAATAGGTTTAAAGTAATAATAGTAAGTAAAAGTTATAATATTACAGTTAAGGAGTTATAGTATATATATAAAAAAGTAATAATATAGTAATAGTATATAGTTCTATAGGTAGGTAATAGTAATTTTAAGGTTAAAATAAGCTAATATTAAGGCTAAGTATAGCTTAGAGGGTAGTAAAGGTTACCTAATACACTATATTAACATAACTTAATATAATATAGCTATAACACTAACTAACCTAATATATTTATACTATAGTAAGGATATACTTTATAAAAGAGAGTAGTTAAGTATTATTAATATTTATATTATTATTAAAGGGATACTAATACAGGTTTAAATATTTTAATAAAAAGTTACTTTAATTATTATAATAGCTAGCTAGTAGCTATATAGCCAAGTTAATAGTTATATAAAGAGGGGTTAGTAATAACTATAAAAAGGGGATAGTCTCTTTATACCTTTTTTTCTTTCCTTTTTTTATTATAATTAAAGCTTTTAAAGTAAGTTATTCTCTTCTTAATACTTTAATAAAAGCAGCCTAGTATACTCTTTATTAAGTACTATTAAGTTTAGCTTAATCCTACTAACTCTAGCCTAAATACTAAGTAAAAAAAAATAACTAATAAGTATATAATTTAAATCTAACTTAAGGGCGCTACTAACTTATTAAAGTAGAGTGTAATTAAGGTATAGCTTTATAAACCTTATATTACCTATTTATGTATTATTAGTTATTTATATAGAAATTAGAAAGGTATATCTTTAACTTAGGGTTAATATAGATTTAGTATTAATATAATATAGATATTTTTAAAGCCTACTATAAGTATACCTATTAAAGTAAGACTTATTTTAAGGTAAGTAGTAGTAATATATTTAATTAAGAGTAATATAGGGTTTAACTAAGCCTATAGCTAGCTTATACTAATTTATATTAGTAAAAGGTAGAGAAGCTTCTTTAAATATAAAAAGATTACTTTAATACTATTATTAATACTATTAATAAAGATAATAATTCTGATTCTTTAATAAGTATAAGTCTCTATTAATATAAAGCTATAGATACTAATATAGTATAGGCTAGTTATAATAACCTTTAAAAAGAATATAGCTTATAAAATAGAATAGTAAGGAGGAGGTAGTAGATTAGGCCTTTAGTAAAGCTAGTTTAACTATATTTTTTAAGTAAGAGTACTTAGATTATTTAAATTATATTATAGCTATATTAAAGAAATAAGTAAAGTAAAAGGTAGTATAGGGATAATATAGATTAAGGTATTAAGCTAGTATTTTATTTATTTCTATTTTATTTTTAATAAAGATAAATAAAAGGTTATTTATAGTAAGCTTATTATAGCTTTATATAAGGGGTATAGCTATCTTTAGTAAATATATACTATTATTATAATATTTATTAGTAAATATTTATAATATCTATAGTTATATTAGTAAGTAGGTATATTAAAGCTAACTTAAGTTCTTTATAATACCTTAGTTATATAGTATTAAGAGTTTTATTTTCTTAAGATACTTATAGTTAGTTAGTTTATATAAAGTAAGGGATTTATTTAGTTTAAAGAAGCTATTATATAAAGTAATAAGCTAAAAAGCTTTAGTTAAGGGCTAAGTAAATATTATAATAGTTATATATTAAGGGTATATTAAGTTTATAATAGTAAAGGTAGTTATAGTTTAGGTAGTTAAGAATAATATAATAGTAATCTTTTATATTATTTTAATATTAATAAATTAAAGAGTTTAATTTAAATATATATTAGGTATAAAGAAATACTTTAAAGCTAATCTTTTTAATATATATTTAAATAAAGGTAGCTAACTTATATTTTATAAAGTAATTATATAGCTATATAGTTTTATAAGTAATATAGAAGTTAGGCTTATATTTAGCTACTATAGGGATATATTAGAGCTAATATATATACACTACTATATAGTCTTAGTGCTATTAGTTTTTTTATTCTTATTTAAGTTCTCTAGCTAGTAAGAAAGTATTAAGGTAAGTAGCTAAGTAATAAAATAAAGAACTATAAATTAAAGGTATAGGGCTATAGTAGTAGTATTATTATTATTAAAGGTATTTAGCTACTATAGTATAAATAGTTTAAATTTAGTTAGCTATTCTATTAGCTTTAATTTTATTATAATAATAATAAATATAATAATTTAAGTAAAGATTAATTAAAGGAATAGCTACCTTAGTTTTAACTAAGCCTTATAATATAGCTTTATAGGCCTTAGTTATAGTTTATAGGTATTTAAGCTATTCCTTAGTGAATTTCTTTATAATACTCTTAGCTATACTACTATAGCTTATTAAAGTATAGTATATACCTATACTATAGGTAACTAAGCTTTAGATTACTTATATATATAATAAGTATATATTATAAAAAGGCTACCTTTAGGTTAATACTATAAGGGCTATAAGGGCTAGCTATTACTAAGTAAGCTTTTTTATAACCTTCTTATTATATTTCTTTTAGTAAAGCTTATAATAAATCTATATACTTAAGAACTAAGGAAACTAAACTAGCTAAATTATAGCAGTGCTAAGTTAGACTAGTGTTATAATAGTGTAATAGTAATATATAAAGTATAAAAGTTTACCTTTTTATAGGTTAAACCTAAGGCTAAATTTATAGAATTATAGCTAGTAAATTCCTTAGATATCCTTAAGGTAGGTTTAGGTCTTCTTTAGTATATAGCTAATAGTAAGAATATTTATATTATTTAAGAATTTAATAATAAGGGTATAGTTTACTTTATATAGTTAGGTATAAAGAAGGATTATATATAATAAAAAGAGAATTAAGGAGACTAAGGATCCTTATAGGACTTTAGTAGTTATAAGTAAAGTACTTATTAATTAATTATTAAAGTAAAAAAAAGCACTATACTTAAAGGTAAAGGCTTAGGTTTATATTACTATTTAGTTAAGAATATTTAAGAATATTATAATATAAAGAAGGTAGTAGTAGTAAATAATATTAAATACTACTAAGATATTTAGCTAAAGGAGTAATATAATTCTACCTAGGATTTATATTATATATATTACCTTTATAAGAATACTAAAGGCCTCTTTAGTAAATTTATTTACTTTATTACCTATTTATAAGTTAGGTAAGGTGCCTCCTTCCTTAGTAGTATATATAATTTAACTTGTAATTACTACTTTTAAAACCTTACCTATAATGCTTAAAAGGGATATAAATTACTAGGTATTAATATATTATATTTCTATAAAGGGTTTCCTTAGTTTATAGAAAACTATAACCTTCACTTTCTAAAATAAAGCTAGGTAGTATTTAACTTAGTAGTAAATATTAAAGAAATATATAAGTATTTTAGTTAAAGAATAGCTATAGTTTTTTAAAAATCCTATTAAAAGCTTATTAAGCTTAAGTACTTTTTAATTAGCTAGGTTTTTAATAATAATAATAATCTTATTTTATTAAATTCTTTAAAAGTAAAAAATAATATAGTATTAAGTTAGGCTTTTAGTAATTTTAGTATATTATTTATATAGGCTATTAAAGAAGGAAAGAAGTAATTAGTAAGTGCTACTACTTTTTTACTAAAAGCATTAGTAGTAGCTATTTTATTATATTTATAGTAAAAAAGTATTAAAATTTAAAAGAAGTTAGAGGGAAGGCTATTATAAAGGTAGGCTTAGTGTTTAAGTTTTTATAGGGTAGTATTATTAATAGTTATAAACTTTACTAAATACTATTATATACTTCTCTTTTCTTTTTAAATAACTTAGGCTTATATTACCTTTATATTAAATATAGCTTATTAGTTAGTATCTATATAGTTAGCTTATTAATATCTCTAAGCTTATTTAGTATCCTTTATAGTATTTCTAATGTTAATATTCTATTAAATTACCTATAAAGGCTACTATAAAGGTAGTATAGAGTTATAAGCTATATAATTAACTTAAGTTTAAATATAATTTATTTAGTAAAGGTTTCTATATTAGCTATTATATTAAGTAGTTCCTTTAAGGCTTTATATTAAAACTAATACTTAGCTTTCCTAATAGTTATATTAATATTTATTTTCTTTTAGTAATATTAAAAAGTTTTATTATTTATATAGTTTATATTAATAATAATATAAATAAGTTATAAAATATAGTAAAATTTAAGTAGGTTTAGTTTACTAAAGAAATTAATAAAGAGGTTAGGGGTTAACTAAGTATAATTAATAATACTACTTTATTTTCCTAAGGAGTATTAAGTTATTTTCCTTTAAAGTATAATAAGTTTAAAGTATTATTAAGTTATAAGTATAAATAGTATATTATAGCTAAGGAAGGTATATTTATATATATTATAAAGGGAGTAGTAAAGATTAAAGTTTTTTATAAATATACTATAGTTTTATATTAAAAGCACTATAAAATCCTTAAAAGCAGTAATTTAGTTTTTTTTATAAGTAAGTAAATATATTAAGTATATATTAATACTATAGAGGGTAATTAAGTATTAGTTACTACTAATATATATTAACTATAACTTAAGTCTATAGTAGTAGTAAATATATATAGCTATATAGCCTCCTTATATAGTAAGCTAGTAGTAGCTTAAATTTAAGGCTAAAAAGGGTTAGTTATTACTATATAGTTTTTATATTATAATTATATTAGTTTTAAGTTAAAAGCTTAGTATAGTATAAATAAAATATAATTTCTTTTTTAAATTATAGTATAAAATCTTTATTATTTAAATATAATAAGGGTAGTTTATAAGGTAAAGCCTATTAAGCCTTTAATAGGTTTCAGTTAGGGCTATAAATAGTTATTTAAGGCTCTTTATAGTTATAAAAAGAGTGCTATAAAGTTTAGTTATAATTTTAAAAAATAAGTTTAATTACCTACTAAGTATTTAATATACTTTTAAAGAGAGGCTTTATAAAAGAGTAAGCTACTAGCTCTTTAATAATACTCTTAAGTATTAACTTTAATTTATTTATTAATATTAAAGTTAGCTAAAATAGTAAATATACTAAATTAATTTAAATAAATAATCCTTACTTTAGCTTACTACTTATTTATAATAATATAGAGTTAAAACTATACTAAGTGCCCCTTAGAGTAATTAGGGTATTATTTATATATTTTACTTAAGAGGGCTAAGTATATTTATTTACCTTAAGTATACTTACTAGCTATATAGTAGCTATAATATAGGGGCGCTATATAGTATATAGTAATTTAGCTAAACTTAAAGTAATTATAGCACTATTTAAAGTAAAGGGTATTATTATAGAGTTTAGCTTTAAAGATTTCTACTTTATAAATAACTTTAATATAATATAAATAGTTAGCTACCTTAACCTTATTTATACTAATAATTAAAGAGGTATATAAAAAGGTTTTATATAGCTTTTAAACTATTATTTAAATAATACTATTACTATTAAAAGCTATAAAAATCTAATTAATATTATTATAAAACTTATTTTATATATAAGTAATAGGAAAGCTATAGATAATAATACTAAAATTATATTAGCTTAGGGTTACCTTTAAGCTAAATATAGTCTAAACTTAAAAGGTATTATTAGTATAGGGCTTTATAGTATCTTTAAATATAACTATAATATTACTACTATAGAGGTTATACACTATTATAGTAGAATTAGTGTTAATTATATAATTAATAGCTATAATAATTTCTTTTAAGGAGTAAGATTTAACTGTTTTATTAATAAAAGAGCTTTTAACTAAAGCTTTATAATAAACCTAAGGTAGAATTATAAAGGTAGTTAAGTTATTTAAAGTGTAATTTTAAAGGCTAATTTTATTTACTTAAGTAGTAATAAATACCTAGGTTAGGCCTAAGGCAGTTCTTAGCTAAAGGGTTTTCTTAACTATTTATTTAACTATTTCTTTAAGGTTTTGTATTATAATTATTATACTAATAGTGTTAAAGGTAGTATTATTATATAGCTTATATTAAGTATATATTATTTCTATATTAACTATATAAAGAATAATATTTTATACTTTTTTTAGTAATTTTAAGGGGATAAGCTTAGTAGTTTAAATAAACTCTTTTTATAAGTAAGTTAGAACTTTTTCCTTAACTCTTTCCTTAGCTACTTTAATAATAGAATTAACTTAAAGGCTAGGTATAAAGCTACTTTATTTTATAAGTAAGTAGTAGCAACTCTATATAAGTCCTTTATTCCTATTATTAATATTTATTAGTATTACACTATTTACTATACCTACGCTGTGGAACTAATATACTATTAGTATAAGGGGTAAACAGATATTATAAAACTTTTTATTAGCTTTTTAAGAGGTTTAGAGTCGATTCTGCGGCGCTGTCGCGGTGCAGGCGAATTCTTTTTTATATCTAAGCTTTTACTATGATCAGTATAGTATAAACTAATACTATAAACTTATATCCTATTACTAAGACTTATATAGTAGGGCTTTTTTTTTCATTTAAAGTTGTTATTATTACTTAATACCTTTTTATTAAAGGTATTTAAGGCTTTAATATTTAATCCCCTTATTAAGTAATAGATATAAAGCTATATATAACCTTAGATTAGGTAACCCTTACTACTATAATATAAACACTAGTAAGTAGCCTTATAGCGCTTAATAATATCCTATAATACTTAGGTTACCTAAATTATACCCTTAGTATCCTTAGACTTAGTGCTTAGCTTACTTATACTTATACTAAAGAACTTATAACCCTTTCTAAATTTTAAAAAGCTAGTAGAATTAATATTTATTATAGCTATATTACTATTTTAGTTATACTTTAAGTAAGGGTAGCAATAAGCCTTAATATATTCTTTAATTTAATATAAGTGAATGTTTAGAGTAATATTATAGTATTATATAACTATAATATAATAGTTTAAATAGAGAATATTATAGCTTATATAGTAATCCCTTATTTACTTATTAAGTCCTGCTTAAAGCCTTATAAGTTTTATTATATTTACCTATATACTTCCCTTTATAAAGTATAACTTTTATTTAAAGTAAATAAAGAACTCTATAAATTATTTATTTAGATATTATTTAAGTTAGTTTAACTTTATAATTATATATTTCTTTTAATAAAGGTTTATAAATATAGTATTAAAATACTTAAAGAATTAGCTTAAGGTATACTAATAATTACTACTAAGCTTAAAGAATAGGGTTACTTATATTTAAATCTTAAGTAATAAGTTTTAGTAAGTAAGAAACTATTTATTATAATTAGTATTAATAAAGTTTAAGTTAGCCTTTAACTTATATACTATAAGGCTTTACTAAGCTTAAAATAAGGCTTTATTTTTATTATAAAGGTTCCCTATTAAGAGTAGCTTATACTTAAGTTATTTTTAGTTAGTATATATTAAAGTATTTATATAAAATACTTAGTTTACTAAGGCTATATAATAGTATAATTTTTTAAGCTAAGTTACTATTAAAGTAATAGTTTTATAAAGGTAGTATAAGTTCTATATATTACTTAATTAAGCTATTTATTTATAATACTAAGGATTTATTATATTATATATATAAAAATAAATATTATAGGTAATATTATAATAAATAATAATTACTATAAACTAGCCTAAATAGTAATTATAATTTAATATTAATAAAGTTATTATTATTTATAAAGAAAAAGAAAAGACTATTATCTCCCTTTACTATAAACCTATTCTATATATAATATATATTTATAGGGTTTACCCTATAGGTATAGTGGGTTGCCTTATATGCTCCTCTCCTACTCCACTAAGGATCCAAGCCTCTAGCTCAAATCCATCACAATAATACTATATTAAAATTTAATATAGAATGAAATAAAGTATATTTATTATATAAGTAATAAATAATATATAGTAGTATATATACTTATATATAATTAGCTAGAAATAAATATATAGTATATAAAGTAAAACCCTACTTATATTTTATTTTTTTATATTTTATAATATTTAAACTTTTTAATTTTTAATTTTAAGTGTTTTAAAAAAAACATTATTTTAATGCTTTTAAATTATAAATAAACTATATAATACCAAAGTTTAAGCTAATAATATATAAAAGGTATATAAATAATACTTTAATTTAAAAATAAAAGAATATTACTTTAGTTTTTTACTATATAAAATAAATAAATAAATAAATATAATTTATTATTATATTAAAATTAATAATAATTATTTATATTATTATATATCTAGATAAAATTAATCTAGAATTAAACTAGAATTAATTTTAATATAATATAAACTAATGAGTTCTTTATACTTAATGTTATAGCCACCTATGATTATAGCTGCCTGTGCGGCGAACATGTAGATAGCCTTAAAGGGTTAAGGTAGATATAAAAGAATAAGGTATATAATAGCCTTACATCGACCCTGAGTCAGAGACGTACCTTTCTGATTTCTACATGGACGACTAATAGTGCCTATGCGGGTAATATAAGGTTTGCAGGGCCATGCCCTAATTGCGCCCTGCGCTAATGAGTTAGCGGCGCCCCTAAGTTAAACCTAAATTACACACTTATTAGTTACGTTTTCTTTTTTCTACCTAGTATCTAAGCTAGGGTTAGTAGGACTAAGCTAGACCTAATACTGCTTAGTAAGGGGTATACTAAGCTACCCTTACTAGGGTATTAAGGAGGGAATAACTTACCTTAAAAGCTTTAATTATAGTAGAAAGGAGGAAAGGGAAGAAGGTATAGGGAGACTATCTTTCTTTTATAGTTATTACTAACCCCTCTTTATATAACTACTAACTTAGCTATATAGCTACTAGCTAGCTATTATAACTATTAAGGTAACTTTTTATTAAAATATTTAAACCTATATTAGTACCTCTTTAGTAATAATATAAATATTAATAGTACTTAACTACTTTTTTCTATAAAGTATATTATTACTATAGTATAAATATATAAGGTTAGCTAGCGTTATAGCTATGTTATATTAAGTTATATTAATATAGTGTATTAAGCAACCCTTACTGCCTCTTAAGCCTTACTTAGCCTTAATACTAGCTTATTCTAGCTTTAAAATTACTACTACTTATTTATAAAACTATATACTATTACTATATTACTACTTTTATATATATATACTATAACTCTCTAACTATAATATTATAACTTTTATTTATTACTATTACTTTAAAACTATTTTAGCTTTAACTTTACTTTAAACTAAACTTACTCTCTCCCTTAAACTTAAACTAACTATACTTATTTTTTTTAGTAACTAAGGCTATATAGCTTAGTAAGTAGTATACCTATATTCTATAATAAAGACTATTATAGGCCCTATATAGGCCTAAGTAAGCAGATAACTAAATAATATATATAGGTTTTCCCCTCTATTCTAGGGTTTTTTCTATATAATTTAAAAAGCAGGAGTACTAGACAGAGGCTAATAATTAAGTATAAGGTATAGCTAAAATATTTATTTTTAAATAAACTAAGTACTTAAAAATAGTAATTAATATCTTTAAAGCTATATTATATACTTTAATTAGAACTAAGGTAGCTATAGCTATAATTAACCTTTACTTTAACTACTAATTATTATACTTTTATTAATAAATAAAGCCTAATAAAATAGCTAAGTAAATATATAATATAAATACTATAATAATAGCTTAACTTTAATATAAACTAATATACTAAGAATATAGCTACTTATTATAATAAAAAAACTACTTAAACTATATACTTTTTTTAAACTAACTTTATAATTACTTACTAAAACTATTTTTAATTAAAGCATTTACTTAAAAATAAAAGAAGTATTAATATTAAAGAAAAACTACTATATAGGTATACTAAACTTATATTAATTATATAATAATAAAGCTTAACCTTAACTTTACCTTTATTACTAAAATTCTTTACCTTTACTTAAGCCTTACTAAATATTATTATTATTATTAATACACTAGTTAGGCTGTTAGCCTAATTCTAGTACTACTGCTACTTAGACTATATAGGAAAAACCTTAGTATAGGGGGGAAAACCTATATATAGCCTTTATTTAAGTTCTATAGTAAAGCTATAGTAGCTCTATACTAGTTTTAACTATAGAAAGAGGTATACTGCTAGCTAAACTTAACTAGTATTATAGGAAAGTGTGTAGTATAGAACGGGAAGCGAACTAGGTTAGTAGAGGCGCAGTGGTGCCGTAGGATACCCTTAGGGGTAGTCTGTGTATTATAGTGTGTTGCCTTAAGCGTTCAGTCCGTCTTCTATGCTAGTCCCTATTTAATTCCCCTAGGCTGCTACCCCCTCGCCTAAAACCTTCCTCCAGCTTCCATATCTCCACAGCGTTAGTTGCACCGGCCGGCGGCCGGCTGTCACCAGACTGGCCGTTAGCTAACCGCCAGTCACGTGATGGAAAGAGAGAGATATATATACCCTTTTTCTCTCATCTCTGACCTCTTCTCTTCTTTCTTCCTTCTTCATCCATCGCTTCCATCGTAAGTATACCCCCATTCCTGTTTTCGCGGCGGTGAGCCTTACTAAATATAAATCTATAGTATTTATATAAATATATATAAAATAAATTAAGCTTAATACTTTTCTTTTTAATTAATATATTTCTAAATTAATATTATTAATATATAGCTATTAAGCTAATAATAAAAACTATTATTATATTATATTATTTTATAAGAATTTTAATTACCTTTACTTTATTAATATAGGTATATACTTAATATATAACTAATATTAAGTTAGGGAGGTATTAAAGTATAATAAACTAGTAACTATACTTATAAAATAGCTTATATTAATAAAGTATATCCTTTAATTCTAACTTACTAAACATTTTTAAAATTAATAAGCTAAAGATACTAAAGATATAATAAAATATAATACTTAGTGTAGTATAGGTATAGAAATAGTAGGGAGCTATATAAATATTATAGTAGAAATATATTATTATAGTATATAACTTATATTTAATAAAATATATAAAAAAAAATAATAGCTTTAAAAAAAAAAATAGGTATAATATACCTATACTAGCCCTAAGCCTATACCCTATTACCCCCCTCCTTTCTTATTCCCTTCTCTCCCCTCCCTTTTTTTCTTAAGTTATTTACTATCTTTATTATTATATAGCTTTATACTATTACTAAGCTAAGCTTATATACCTTTTATAGAATTTTACTTAAAATATTATTTTATTTCTTTAGTATATTAGTAATATAATAAGCTTATAGTAATATCTTACCTTTAACTAAGGTTAAGGCTAAAACTACTATAATACTATTAGTAGCTTATATTACTATATTAGTAAATAAGCTTATTTACTTTATAAACTTAACTATTTTTTTTAAGTAATATTATACTTCTTAGCTTACTTATAAGTTAGTATTATATTAATACTATAGCTAAACTATAGCTTAGCTACTTTATATTTATATTAATAAATTCCCTAAAAATATAAAGGTTTTATATATTTATTACTTACTTAGTAGCCTTTTAGTATAATATAATATTTAAATTTAGCTAAAAAATTAATTAGCTCCTACTTAGTTATTAATATAAATAAAGAATATAATACTTATATTTAAATAAGTTCTTTTTACTTTTATATACTTAAAGTATATATTACTAATACTTATTTAAATTAATAATAAAAGTAATATATATTTAAAGAAATACTAACCTTTAATACTATAGTTGTTAAGGCTGGGTATGGGATGTTGCTTAGTGGAGTGAAGACTGAGACACAGAAGGTACACTGCGATGTAGCTGCTAGGTAGGGGGTAGTGCTTAAAGGTATAAATCTCTGCTCTATTATATAAATATACGCGTCCTCTCTTTTATATACCCCCTTAGCGCACTGCTAAGTTGTAGTAAGGGCACTATATGCCTCCTTCCCTTATGCCCTTATTAGTATAATAAGCTAGTTTACGCTCTTTAACTCTATAGTTACTAATAGTAGGAAGTAGCTATAATAAAATACCCCCCCTTTCCTTATAATTACCCTTAATTATAGCCTTATAAAGGGGTTGCTATAAGCTTATTACTCTCTCTAAGCTGCTATAATGCTTTACTTATTACTATATATAGTAGATTTAGTTCTTATAAAGCTTCCCTAGGAATACCCTTACCTATTACTGCCTAACTTTATAGCTTAGGGTAAGTTATAGTTTTATATTATATACACCTAACTAGTTATATAACTGCACTGCTACTACACTACTTATTAGGTGTATTGCTTTTTATATATTATAATTTGCTAGCCTTTAGTTATTATATTATAATATTATCCCTAGCTTACCCCTTTTTTATTCTTACTTTTTCTTTACTTTAGGGTTATAGCTACTTAATAGTGTGCTTACTAGGCGATTTTATTTATCCTTTCTTATCCCCCCTATTATACTTACCTACCCCTAAATTAACTAGGTTAGTTAGTGTTGCTTTACTCTATTAATTTAATAGTATAAATAAGCTACCTAGGTATAAAAGAGAATATAGGAGAGAGCGGCGATGTTATAGCTAGCTTTATGCCTAGTCCTTTTTAATACACTTAATCCGCTTAGAGAGCACCCTATACTGTTTTTTTTATTTTATTATAATGCCCTTTATCTATTAAGAGGCTGCTATATTGCTTCCTTTAAACATTAATATAGTAAGGATAAGCTATTTAAAAGTAAATAAGAGTAGGGAAGTAGAGCTGTAGTAACGCTACTAGTCCCTTATATGCTAGCTATAATATATCTTATTTATCTAAGGCAGCAGGGTTTCTTTTATTTCTATTAATCTAAGGGTAAAAGTGAGTTATTTAATTATAGAAAGGAGCTATAGTAATGCTACTAGCTTCTTATATAATTATAGTAATACTTCTGATTTATTAAGTTATAAGAGAGGATAGTTTATTGTAACTAACCTCCTTTATTATTTAGGGCTGCGCTATTAAGTTAAGGGCTTACTTTGCTATTATAGTTGCTAATAGCTGCTAATAAGCAGCTAGGCTGCCGCTGCTACACTATAATTCACTAATTTAAGTGCCTTAGCTGCCTAGCTAGGAGTGCTTCTATATATAATAGTCTTATTCCTCCGCTTCTTAGATAACTATAAAAGCCTCCTTTTCCCCCCCTTTTTTTATGCCTTTTCCTTCCTAATAACTACACTTAAATTATAAGTTTTTCCTTTATAGCTAGCTTTTAGTAAGGTTACTGCTCTTTTTCTTTTCTTTTATTACTTAAAGTTTTACTAACTTTTATTTATTCTAGCCATTCTTTATTAGTCTACTAATTATCTCTACTTTTATAAATAACTTCCCTTTTTTTTTTAATAGACTTCTTATAAGTTCTTTTAGCTATTTCCCTGCTTTCTAGCTACTAACTTCTAGCTAGTTTGCTATAGCCCCTAAAAATCAGACTCCTTTAATAAAACGCTACTGCTATATTACTATAGAGCTTAACCCCGCCCCTAATATTATAACTATTATAGTGTAAGTTTTCTTTTATACTTATTAGTTACTTAATTTAATACTAATATCTATACTCTTACTATTAGTAAGGAGGAGCTTCCCTACTTATAGTATAGTTATTAGGTTTACGCCTAAAAGTTATAGCCTAAACCTTCTATTAGTAATAAAGAAAAATATAATCTATAGCCTTAATATATTATAGTAGGGACCCTAGTCTCTATTATATATAGTCTCTCTAATAGTAGGTGGCTTACTATATAGTAGCTACTACCTTTACTAATAGGTTTCTCTCTTTTTTTTTTATATAGGGGCTAGTACTAAGTGCGCTTCCTATAAGTATAATAATAAAAGCTATTATTATATAAGTTAAAGAATTTATTAGTAACCTTACTTAGTTATTACTGCTAACTTACTATATCTTCTTAGTAAAATACATATTAAGTGCATTTATATTAAAATGTCTTCTGCCTTATAGAGGAGAAGACTAATAATTTAGAGTATTTCTAGATCCTAGTATGCTTACACTAGCTCCCTATTAACTCTCTACTAACTTACTACTAGGGTTTATTTATTGCTATTTCTACACTAAATATAGCTCTTAATAAGCAGAAAAACGTAGATAAGTTAGGGTATACTAAAAGGGTATAGCTATTGTCTAAGCTTGCTTTAGAGTGATAGTGCTATTAGAATGCAGCAATATAGCAGCTTATGTCTATAAATTAGCTGCTTATTTCTATTAACTAGGCTAACTATCTATAGTTTATTTATAAGAACCTTTCTATAGTAAGTTACTTTTCCCTTCTATTTTTTCTTACTTATTTATTACTACTAACCTCCTGCTAGCTTACTAGTTAGCCTCCCTTATGCTTAGCTTAGGGGGAGACCCTATCTTTTACTTTACTATACCCTATTAGGCTATGTATATTTCTAGAGGCTCTCTCTAACTTAATAGGAAATTTAGCTAGGGAGGAGAATAATAATAAGCTATAGTAGCGCGGTTACTATATAGAAATAGCTTGTTTTGTGCTATTTTTTTTTTTTTTTATTATTCTTTTTTTTTTAATAGCTTTGCTTAACTAAATAGACTTGCTTTTACTAAGGCAAATATACGTTGTTTTATTAACCTATTTTGCTTGTAATATAGGGGCTACCTAGCTGCGTAGTGACTGCTTATATTCCTTAATTAGGTTTCTTAAAGTAAAGTCTCTTTATAGCACCTATAAGTTTTCTATCTTATTATAGCCCTTTTACTTTACTAGGTATTTTTATTATTTACCCTTATATTTATAGGTTATTATTTATTCTACCTTATATACCTTAGTATCTTCCTTAAGAGGTAGCTACGCTAGCGCTGCTTCTTCTTAGTATAGGTTACCTTTAAATAGCTTAAGGCTTGTAATATTAAATATATTATATAGTTATAGTGTTAGAGGCAATTTAAGTTAGTAAGCAAGGCTATAATAACTAACTTTCTTAGTAATTTAGTAAGGTTCTAGATATCTTACTATAAGCTTTTAGCTTAGTTACTATAAGTTAATATTCTTTATAGAAAGGAGAATATAGTCCCTAATATTAAAGTCTATTAGCTTACGCTTAGTATTATAATATTTTATATACTAAGCTTAGGTATTGCTAAGTAGCTGCTTTATCTCTATATACTTAGCTTATAATTCTTTTACCCTAACTTTTATATATTAATTAATAATATCTAATAGCTTAGTTACTTAGTCTAGCCCTTTAGGTTTATATCCTTATAGTAACTTCACTAATATATAGCTATAAGCTATATAATAGCTAGTGTTATATATAAATTATATAAGAGCTAAGTAGTTAAGCTAGTTAGTCTATTCTATATATTTAAAAGCTTATAAATAGTGTTCTAAGATTTAGTTTATTCTCTTAGTTTAACTATCTATTTAAGGGTAAAATATAATGCTAAGTAGCTGCTTAGTCGCTAAGAGGTAGCAGAAAGTCCTTTAGAATTTGCTTATAAAAACAGTGCCTCTATTACTTATAATACCTTTTAGTGCCCTATAATTCTAAAAGACATTCTTAATAAAGATAGTTACTAAGTTACTACTAGTTACCTTTATAGTTATAGTAATATATAGTGTATACTTAGAAAATCTATCTACTACCACTAGAATTACATTATATATCTTACTATTTACCTACTTAACTAGTAGTAAGCTTATAATAAAATCTATTAAGATTTCTTAAAATAGTCTCTTTAGTATTAGTAATGCTGCTAGCTTACTATAAGGTTAGTATAACCTTAGCTTATTAAGCTAATAATTTATATAATTACTAATATAGGTTTTAATATCCTATCTTAGCCT